>JBBPBX010016353.1:0-40978 GCA_038048925.1 Garcialebias charrua
GCACCTACACGAAAACCGTCTAATACATCAAACCTTCAGTGATTGACCCACAACCGGTCCCTTACAATACTGAATGGTCAAATCATGACATTAATTAAGCCACGCCCCCTCACAACAGGAAGTGTACAGTTATACATTGAACGTCCCGATCGGACACCTGTTACCTAATCAGCGGGACGGTCTGTCCAGTGACCAAAGACATGTTGCTGTAACAAGCTTTCCAACACTGACCGTTTTGGGTGGAGCATGTGGGCGTGGCGATGTGGCGAATCAGCCGTCACGCCGTCACAAACGAAACACTAATAGCACCTACACGAAAACAGTCTAATACATCAAACCTTCAGTGATTGACCCACATCCGGTCCCCTGCAATACTGAATGGTCAAATCATGACAATAATTAAGCCACGCCCCCTCACAACAGGAAGTGTACAGTTGTACATTGAACATCCCGATCGGACACCTGTTACCTAATCAGCGTGACGGTCTGTCCAGTGACCGAAGACATGTTGCTGTAACAAGCTTTCCACGACTGGTTGTTTTGGGTGGAGCATGTGGGCGTGGCGATGTGGCGAATCAGACGTAACGCCGTCACAATACGTTTGGCCTTTTGGGAGCTTTATCATATCCCAAAACTCACCAAATTTGGCAGACTCGTCAGGACTGGTGAACGATTACATATTTTGGGGGCGTGGCCAAAATTGCAACAGAAAGGGCTCAAGAGCGCCACCTAGAATATTTCAAACTACCCTCCGCATTGGCCTTAGTTTCACGTAGGATCATGAAATTTGGTACACCTCCCCGATTCACCAAGGCGCACAGAAAACCCTCTGGCACCAACGTTGTGCGATGAAAGGAAAGGCGACCTTTTCGGCCATTTTTATCCCATTGAAAATGAATGGAGCTAAAATGAAATAGCATTTTGGGGGCTTTTTCATATCCCAAAACTCACCAAAATTGGCGGACTCATCAGGACTGGTGAACGATTACATATTTTGGGGGCGTGGCCAAAATTGCAACAGAAACGGCTCAAGAGCGCCACCTAGAATATTTCAAACTACCCTCCGCATTGGCCTTAGTTTCACGTAGGATCATGAAATTTGGTACACCTCCCCGATTCACCAAGGCGCACAGAAAACCCTCTGGCACCAACGTTGTACGATGAAAGGAAAGGCGAACTTTTCGGCCATTTTTATCCCATTGAAAATGAATGGCGCTAAAATGAAATGGCATTTTGGGGGCTTTGTCATATCCCAAAACTCACCAAAATTGGCAGACTCATCAGGACTGGTGAACGATTACATATTTTGGGGGCGTGACCAAAATTTCAAAAGAAACGGCTCAAGAGCGCCACCTAGAAAATTTCAAACTACCCTCCGCATTGGCCTTAGTTTCACGTAGGATCATGAAATTTGGTACACTTGTCCAATTCACCAAGACGCACAGAAAACCCTCTGGCGTCAACGTTGTACGATAAATGGGAAGGCGGCCATTTTGGAATGTGGACCAAATTGGGTGCACGCATTGGGTGCCGAACGGGTACGGGAAAGGCACGAGAGTGTTTCAGGGTGGACCAGCTCGACTTCCCGCGGTCGCCGCGAGAAGGGCGGAGCGGCGCTAAGGCATTCACACGTGCATTTTCGCAGGAAATGCGGTTTTTCTAGTTATTTATAGATGTTACTATCTTCATTCCGTACGTTTTTTGGCATGTAACTACTCGCACAGTTTTGGTGCCATTTCAACAATTCATATATCAAAATGTCCAGCTCGTTCAGGACAATCCGGCTATGACTTTTGGTAATGCTGCAACTTTAGCTTTTTGAATTATTTAGCCTTTTCGGCCATTTTTTTCCCATTGAAAATGAATGGAGCTAAAATGAAATGGCATGTTGGGGGCTTTATCATATCCTAAATCTCACCAAATTTGGCAGACTCATCACTCAGACATGGGGGAGTAAAAAATGATCAAAACCTCACGTTTTCATATATGCTGAAGGGGCGTGGCCTGGCCTCAAAATTAGGCATCTCGCCATGAAAAACGAAACACTAATAGCACCTACACGAAAACCGTCTAATACATCAAACCTTCAGTGATTGACCCACAACCGGTCCCTTACAATACTGAATGGTCAAATCATGACATTAATTAAGCCACGCCCCCTCACAACAGGAAGTGTACAGTTATACATTGAACGTCCCGATCGGACACCTGTTACCTAATCAGCGGGACGGTCTGTCCAGTGACCGAAGACATGTTGCTGTAACAAGCTTTCCAACACTGACCGTTTTGGGTGGAGCATGTGGGCGTGGCGATGTGGCGAATCAGCCGTCACGCCGTCACAAACGAAACACTAATAGCACCTACACGAAAACAGTCTAATACATCAAACCTTCAGTGATTGACCCACATCCGGTCCCCTGCAATACTGAATGGTCAAATCATGACAATAATTAAGCCACGCCCCCTCACAACAGGAAGTGTACAGTTGTACATTGAACATCCCGATCGGACACCTGTTACCTAATCAGCGTGACGGTCTGTCCAGTGACCGAAGACATGTTGCTGTAACAAGCTTTCCACGACTGGTTGTTTTGGGTGGAGCATGTGGGCGTGGCGATGTGGCGAATCAGACGTAACGCCGTCACAATACGTTTGGCCTTTTGGGAGCTTTATCATATCCCAAAACTCACCAAATTTGGCAGACTCGTCAGGACTGGTGAAAAATTACATATTTTGGGGGCGTGGCCAAAATTGCAACAGAAAGGGCTCAAGAGCGCCACCTAGAAAATTTCAAACTACCCTCCGCATTGGCCTTAGTTTCACGTAGGATCATGAAATTTGGTACACTTGTCCAATTCACCAAGACGCACAGAAAACCCTCTGGCGTCAACGTTGTACGATAAATGGGAAGGCGGCCATTTTGGAATGTGGACCAAATTGAGTGCACGCACTAGGTGCCGAACGGGTACGGGAAAGGCACGAGAGTGTTTCGGGGTGGACCAGCTCGACTTCCCGCGGTCGCCGCGAGAAGGGCGGAGCGGCGCTAAGGCATTCACACGTGCATTTTCGCAGGAAATGCGGTTTTTCTAGTTATTATTATTATTATCTACAGTTTATAGATGTTACTATCTTCATTCCGTACGTTTTTTGGCATGTAACTACTCGCACAGTTTTGGTGCGATTTCAACAATTCATATATCAAAATGTTCAGCTCATTTAGGACAATCCGGCTATGACTTTTGGTAATGCTGCAACTTTAGCTATTTGAGATATTCAGCCTTTTCGGCCATCTTTTTCCCATTGAAAATGAATGGAGCTAAAATGAAATGGCCGTTTGGGGGCTTTATCATATCCTAAATCTCACCAAATTTGGCAGACTCATCACTCAGACATGGGGGAGTAAAAAATGATCAAAACCTCATGTTTTCATATATGATGAAGGGGCGTGGCCTGGCCTCAAAGTTAGGTATCTCGCCATGAAAAACGAAACACTAATAGCACCTACACGAAAACTGTCTAATACATCAAACCTTCAGTGATTGACCCACAACCGGTCCCCTACAATACTGAATGGTCAAATCATGACATTAATTAAGCCACGCCCCCTCACAACAGGAAGTGTACAGTTATACATTGAACGTCCCGATCGGACACCTGTTACCTAATCAGCGGGACGGTCTGTCCAGTGACCGAAGACATGTTGCTGTAACAAGCTTTCCAACACTGACCGTTTTGGGTGGAGCATGTGGGCGTGGCGATGTGGCGAATCAGCCGTCACGCCGTCACAAACGAAACACTAATAGCACCTACACGAAAACAGTCTAATACATCAAACCTTCAGTGATTGACCCACATCCGGTCCCCTGCAATACTGAATGGTCAAATCATGACAATAATTAAGCCACGCCCCCTCACAACAGGAAGTGTACAGTTGTACATTGAACATCCCGATCGGACACCTGTTACCTAATCAGCGTGACGGTCTGTCCAGTGACCGAAGACATGTTGCTGTAACAAGCTTTCCACGACTGGTTGTTTTGGGTGGAGCATGTGGGCGTGGCGATGTGGCGAATCAGACGTAACGCCGTCACAATACGTTTGGCCTTTTGGGAGCTTTATCATATCCCAAAACTCACCAAATTTGGCAGACTCGTCAGGACTGGTGAAAAATTACATATTTTGGGGGCGTGGCCAAAATTGCAACAGAAAGGGCTCAAGAGCGCCACCTAGAATATTTCAAATTACCCTCCGCATTGGCCTTAGTTTCACGTAGGATCATGAAATTTGGTACACTTGTCCAATTCACCAAGACGCACAGAAAACCCTCTGGCGTCAACGTTGTACGATAAATGGGAAGGCGGCCATTTTGGAATGTGGACCAAATTGAGTGCACGCACTAGGTGCCGAACGGGTACGGGAAAGGCACGAGAGTGTTTCGGGGTGGACCAGCTCGACTTCCCGCGGTCGCCGCGAGAAGGGCGGAGCGGCGCTAAGGCATTCACACGTGCATTTTCGTAGGAAATGCGGTTTTTCTAGTTGTGTGAATGCCAACAAGGCATTCACACTATAGAGATTGTGTTTATATTTATTATTATTATTATTCTTATATGTTACTATCTTCCGTCCGTACGTTTTTTGGCGTCCTACTCCTCCTACAGTTTTCGTGCCATTTCAACATATCATATATCAAAATGTTCAGCTCGTTCAGGACAATCCAGCAATGACTTTTGGTAATGGTGCAACTTTAGCTTTTTGAGATATTTAGCCTTTTCGGCCATTTTTTTCCCATTGAAAATGAATGGAGCTAAAATGAAATGGCCTTTTGGGGGCTTTATCGTATCCTAAAACTCATCAAATTTGGCAGACTCATCATTCAGACATGGGGGAGTAAATATTTATCAAAACCTTGCGTTTTCATATATGCTGAAGGGGCGTGGCCTGGCCTCAAAGTTAGGCATCTCGCCATGAAAAACGAAACACTAATAGCACCTACACGAAAACCGTCTAATACATCAAACCTTCAGTGATTGACCCACAACCGGTCCCCTACAATACTGAATGGTCAAATCATGACATTAATTAAGCCACGCCCCCTCACAACAGGAAGTGTACAGTTATACATTGAACGTCCCGATCGGACACCTGTTACCTAATCAGCGGGACGGTCTGTCCAGTGACCGAAGACATGTTGCTGTAACAAGCTTTCCAACACTGACCGTTTTGGGTGGAGCATGTGGGCGTGGCCATGTGGCGAATCAGACGTAACGCCGTCACAAACGAAACACTAATAGCACCTACACGAAAACTGTCTAATACATCAAACCTTCAGTGATTGACCCACATCCGGTCCCCTGCAATACTGAATGGTCAAATCATGACATTAATTAAGCCACGCCCCCTCACAACAGGAAGTGTACAGTTGTACATTGAACGTCCCGATCGGACACCTGTTACCTAATCAGCGTGACGGTCTGTCCAGTGACCAAAGACATGTTGCTGTAACAAGCTTTCCAACACTGACCGTTTTGGGTGGAGCATGTGGGCGTGGCGATGTGGCGAATCAGACGTAACGCCGTCACAATACGTTTGGCCTTTTGGGAGCTTTATCATATCCCAAAACTCACCAAATTTGGCAGACTCGTCAGGACTGGTGAAAAATTACATATTTTGGGGGCGTGGCCAAAATTGCAACAGAAAGGGCTCAAGAGCGCCACCTAGAATATTTCAAACTACCCTCCGCATTGGCCTTAGTTTCACGTAGGATCATGAAATTTGGTACACTTGTCCAATTCACCAAGACGCACAGAAAACCCTCTGGCGTCAACGTTGTACGATAAATGGGAAGGCGGCCATTTTGGAATGTGGACCAAATTGGGTGCACGCATTGGGTGCCGAACGGGCACGGGAAAGGCACGAGAGTGTTTCAGGGTGGACCAGCTCGACTTCCCGCGGTCGCCACGAGAAGGGCGGAGCGGCGCTAAGGCATTCACACGTGCATTTTCGTAGGAAATGCGGTTTTTCTAGTTGTGTGAATGCCAACAAGGCATTCACACTATAGAGATTGTGTTTATATTTATTATAGTTACTATCTTCCGTCCGTACGTTTTTTGGCACGCTACTCCTCCTAGAGTATTTGTGCCATTTCAACGATTCATATATCAAAATGTTCAGCTCGTTCAGGACAATCCAGCTATGACTTTTGGTAATGCTGCAAGTTGCGCTTTTTGAAATATTAAGCCTTTTCGGCCATTTTTTTCCCATTGAAAATGAATGGAGCTAAAATGAAATGGTCTTTTGGGGGCTTTATCATACCCTAAAACTCACCAAATTTGGCAGACTCATCACTCAGACATGCAGGAGTAACAAATGATCAAAACCTCGCATTTTCATATATGCTGAAGGGGCGTGGCCTGGCCTCAAAGTTAGGCATCTCGCCATGAAAAACGAAACACTAATAGCACCTACACGAAAACCGTCTAATACATCAAACCTTCAGTGATTGACCCACAACCACTCCCCTGCAATACTGAATGGTCAAATCATGACATTAATTAAGCCACGCCCCCTCACAACAGGAAGTGTACAGTTATACATTGAACGTCCCGATCGGACACCTGTTACCTAATCAGCGGGACGGTCTGTCCAGTGACCGAAGACATGTTGCTGTAACAAGCTTTCCAACACTGACCGTTTTGGGTGGAGCATGTGGGCGTGGCGATGTGGCGAATCAGCCGTCACGCCGTCACAAACGAAACACTAATAGCACCTACACGAAAACAGTCTAATACATCAAACCTTCAGTGATTGACCCACATCCGGTCCCCTGCAATACTGAATGGTCAAATCATGACAATAATTAAGCCACGCCCCCTCACAACAGGAAGTGTACAGTTGTACATTGAACATCCCGATCGGACACCTGTTACCTAATCAGCGTGACGGTCTGTCCAGTGACCGAAGACATGTTGCTGTAACAAGCTTTCCACGACTGGTTGTTTTGGGTGGAGCATGTGGGCGTGGCGATGTGGCGAATCAGACGTAACGCCGTCACAATACGTTTGGCCTTTTGGGAGCTTTATCATATCCCAAAACTCACCAAATTTGGCAGACTCGTCAGGACTGGTGAAAAATTACATATTTTGGGGGCGTGGCCAAAATTGCAACAGAAAGGGCTCAAGAGCGCCACCTAGAAAATTTCAAACTACCCTCCGCATTGGCCTTAGTTTCACGTAGGATCATGAAATTTGGTACACTTGTCCAATTCACCAAGACGCACAGAAAACCCTCTGGCGTCAACGTTGTACGATAAATGGGAAGGCGGCCATTTTGGAATGTGGACCAAATTGAGTGCACGCACTAGGTGCCGAACGGGTACGGGAAAGGCACGAGAGCGTTTCGGGGTGGACCAGCTCGACTTCCCGCGGTCGCCGCGAGAAGGGCGGAGCGGCGCTAAGGCATTCACACGTGCATTTTCGCAGGAAATGCGGTTTTTCTAGTTATAGTTACTATCTTCCGTCCGTACGTTTTTTGGCACGCTACTCCTCCTAGAGTATTTGTGCCATTTCAACGATTCATATATCAAAATGTTCAGCTCGTTCAGGACAATCCAGCTATGACTTTTGGTAATGCTGCAAGTTGCGCTTTTTGAAATATTAAGCCTTTTCGGCCATTTTTTTCCCATTGAAAATGAATGGAGCTAAAATGAAATGGTCTTTTGGGGGCTTTATCATACCCTAAAACTCACCAAATTTGGCAGACTCATCACTCAGACATGCAGGAGTAACAAATGATCAAAACCTCGCATTTTCATATATGCTGAAGGGGCGTGGCCTGGCCTCAAAGTTAGGCATCTCGCCATGAAAAACGAAACACTAATAGCACCTACACGAAAACCGTCTAATACATCAAACCTTCAGTGATTGACCCACAACCACTCCCCTGCAATACTGAATGGTCAAATCATGACATTAATTAAGCCACGCCCCCTCACAACAGGAAGTGTACAGTTATACATTGAACGTCCCGATCGGACACCTGTTACCTAATCAGCGGGACGGTCTGTCCAGTGACCGAAGACATGTTGCTGTAACAAGCTTTCCAACACTGACCGTTTTGGGTGGAGCATGTGGGCGTGGCGATGTGGCGAATCAGCCGTCACGCCGTCACAAACGAAACACTAATAGCACCTACACGAAAACAGTCTAATACATCAAACCTTCAGTGATTGACCCACATCCGGTCCCCTGCAATACTGAATGGTCAAATCATGACAATAATTAAGCCACGCCCCCTCACAACAGGAAGTGTACAGTTGTACATTGAACATCCCGATCGGACACCTGTTACCTAATCAGCGTGACGGTCTGTCCAGTGACCGAAGACATGTTGCTGTAACAAGCTTTCCACGACTGGTTGTTTTGGGTGGAGCATGTGGGCGTGGCGATGTGGCGAATCAGACGTAACGCCGTCACAATACGTTTGGCCTTTTGGGAGCTTTATCATATCCCAAAACTCACCAAATTTGGCAGACTCGTCAGGACTGGTGAAAAATTACATATTTTGGGGGCGTGGCCAAAATTGCAACAGAAAGGGCTCAAGAGCGCCACCTAGAAAATTTCAAACTACCCTCCGCATTGGCCTTAGTTTCACGTAGGATCATGAAATTTGGTACACTTGTCCAATTCACCAAGACGCACAGAAAACCCTCTGGCGTCAACGTTGTACGATAAATGGGAAGGCGGCCATTTTGGAATGTGGACCAAATTGGGTGCACGCATTGGGTGCCGAACGGGCACGGGAAAGGCACGAGAGTGTTTCAGGGTGGACCAGCTCGACTTCCCGCGGTCGCCACGAGAAGGGCGGAGCGGCACTAAGGCATTCACACGTGCATTTTCGTAGGAAATGCGGTTTTTCTAGTTATTTATTGTTATTGATTTTTGTATTTTGAATAATTTTCTTCCTTTCTTGTTCTCATTCCATCTTTTTTGCCATTTTTCTATTTCTTTTCCTTTAATAATTGATTTACCCTCCCCTTTCCCTAATGGAATGTTCACCTTTATATCTCCTCTCAATGCTTTTTAGCGAGTTTATCTGGTATCAGCTCTTTTGTTCCCTTCCACCCCCATGTGTGCTGGCACCCAACAAAACTGTACATCAATTCCACCTCTGTGTAACCTGAATAATGCATGCTGAATTGCTAAAAGAAGGTCTTTCCTTTCATTTCCTTTAGACTGGATACTTTCTAGTACTGCCTTAGAACCTGTGCAAACCACCACATGGTCTTACTTCCTCTATCCATTCTAAACTAAATATAATTGCCACCATCTCTGCCGTGAACACTGAAAGTTGATTTGATATTCTTTTGGTAATACAAACTTCAAATTCTGGAATGTAGACGCCTATTCCCACCCACCCCTTTGTGTTTTTTGAACCATCTGTGTACATTTCTAAATAATTGTAATATAAATCTCCGTCGACCCGTCAGTATTATCCAACTTCAGGCCTGTCTCCAGACTCCCATTTGTTTCTAAACTTCTAGAGAAAATAGTTGAGTCCCAACTAAAGTGCTTCCTGGAGGATCACGCTATCCCCGAGCTATTCCAGTCTGGCTTCAAATCCCTCCACAGCACTGAGACTGCCCTACTGAAGGTTTTTAACGACATCTTCCTATCCACAGATACTGGTGACTCTGTGCTGCTTGTCCTATTGGACCTCACATCCGCTTTCGACACCATCGACCATGAGATCCTCATTGCTAGGTTGGAGCAGTGGGTGGGCATCTCAGGATCAGCCCTAAACTGGTTCAGATCCTACCTCTCTGACAGATCCTTTTGTGTTTCCATCAACGATTTTACTTCTGCAGTGGCGGCTCTTAAATGGGGGGTTCCGCAGGGGTCCATCCTGGGTCCTCTCTTGTTCTCCTTATACCTGCTGCCACTCGGTGCTATTTTCCGGAAACACAATATACCCTTCCACTTCTACGCTGATGACTGTCAAATTTACTTCCCCCTAAGACAAAATGGTACAGGCTCTATTCAACCTCTGCTCGACTGCCTGGCTGACATCAGGGACTGGATGGCTTTAAATTTCTTAAGCTTCAACGATAAGAAGTCGGAAGCCATATTGTTCCTTCCCAATGACACAACCTCAAACCACTGCATTGACCTGTCTGCTCTACCCCTGTCCGAAAAACAAAAAGTCACAAATCTGGGAGTGATAATGGATCCTTCCATGAAACTCAACAGTCATGTAAACATGATTGTCAAATCCTGTTTTTTCCAGCTGAGGCGTCTGTCTAAGCTGAAGCCCATATTATCAAAAAACAACCTGGAGACAGTGATTCACGCATTCATTACATCTAGGCTTGATTACTGCAATTCACTTCTGTTTGGCGTCAGTCAAGCCACCATTGCACGATTACAACTGGTTCAGAACGCAGCTGCCCGATTTTTAACCAGCACACGCAAAAGAGAGCACATTACACCAGTCTTGGCCTCCCTTCACTGGCTACCGGTTCATCTTCGAATCCAATTCAAAATTCTCATGTATGTCTACAAATCGCTGAACAGTCTCGCCCCCGCCTATCTCTCGGATCTGATACACCCATATGTCCCTCCACGTGCTTTGAGGTCAGAGGATCAGGTACTCTTAATAGTTCCAGAAACTCGCCTTAAGCGCAGGGGTGACAGGGCGTTCTCTGTAGCAGGCCCAAGACTCTGGAACGAGTTACCGCTGCTCATCAAACAGGCCCCCTCCCTCTCGGTTTTCAAATCCCGGTTAAAAACTCACTACTACTCCATCGCTTTCAATGCCAGCTGATTTGTATTGGATCGTTTTATTTATGATCTGCAATGTTTTTATGTTTTTCGTGTTGTACTTCATTGTCTGTGTTGCCTGTTGCGTGTTTGTTTGTCCAGCACTTTGTGTGGACTTGTTCCTGTTTAAAGTGCTTTATAAATAAAATGGTATGGTATGGTATGGTATATATTTGCTGGTTTTTGCCCCTATTTCCTTATCAGTCCATTCTCTTTTTAGTTCCAATAGTTTCATGTCCACTTTACTTTCTGGTAGGGCGAGATAACATTAATTGGATTGAATTTTGCAAATTCTTTAATTCCTATTCCATAAAATTCCGCTAATTCTTTTATCTTCCACCCAAAATCTTTTCTGTGATATTCGTTATACTCCCAGCAGTCCTGTAATGTCATGGCTGCAGGATTTCCATCTTTACTTCCTTTGAGTTTAACCCAGTATGTTAATGATAGTTTTGTCCTTCTCATTTCTAATGGAGTCTCGCCTGTTTCTATGAGAAGAGCATTAATGGGGGTTGTCTTTATTGCTCCTGTACACACCCGCAGTGCTCTCGATTGCAGTCTATCCAATTTTTGTAGGTTTGTATTTGTTGCTGCTCCATATACTATACATCCATAGTCCAATGTTGATCTCATCAGAGCTCTGTAAATATTCAATAATGATTGTTTATCTGCCCCCCAAGTGTTTCCTGCCACTGCTTTCATTAGATTTATAACTTTTTTACACTTAGTTTCTATCTGTTTTAAATGTGTTTGCCATGTGTACCCACTATCTAACCATATACTATATATTTAAATTCGCTAACCATTTCCAGAGGTTGCCCATATAGTAAGAACTGTTCAGAATTTATCTTCTTTTTGTTTGTTATCATCACCATGTAATCCCTGACTCATCTGACTCTGATGATTTCACATTAACTAATCAGACCTCTGACTAATTAAAATGCTACACAGGTGTGTTTATACCACAGGTGTGTTTGTGCAGGAAGCTGCTATAAAAACACAGGAACGGTGAACTGCAAGTTTATTGGAACTGTTTCCTTCAGAACTCTTGTTTCAGTCTGGTAAGTTTTATGAATTGCTATTTTTCAACTTAAGTGAACATTTTTTTAAATACATGCTTTTTCTTGACACTAATTTTCTGCAGGTTTGTTCCAACAAAATGAAAGTTGTCCTTGTGATCGCTCTCTCAGTCAGCAGCATTGACTGGTAAGTGTTTCTAGATGTCATAATTAACTGTTTAAATACCTGAAGCTTTACTTTTCTCACTAACAATATATCCAAAGACTTGTTTTGTAGACTTTATTGGGTAAATTTTTTGACTTTTTAATCTTTTATAATGAATTCTCTACATTAACATGTTCTCATTGGGGTTTAATTTTTTATAATTTACCTTCAGGGAGTCTAGCCTTAACTGGTCTTCCCAGTGAGACGGTAGCAGTTATGTGGAGGTGATCCCTCAGAAACCACTCGGCATGGAGGCGTTCACATTATGCATGCTTGTAGCCACGGAGCTCAGTGGAAACCGAGAAGTCCTGTTAAACTCGGGACACTGAGCTGAATGTGTGGCATGAACATAATGGCAGGTAAAGAATGATTCTGACAATCCCTCTTCATGCTGTACCTCAACCTATTGTAGAAAACTCCGTATAGAAAATGTGTAAATCTGTTTGGGTGTTTGAGCTTTGTAACCTTTGCACCATTTCAGTTGGTGTGCAGAGCTGGACTGACCTGCCCAGACCCACAGACACTGCCTCATCAAGTTTCAGCTGTGGCCCTACAGAGCCCAGCTTGTTTCTGTGTATCGCTCTGCATGAAATGCTTTTTTTTTTTAATGGTCTAAAATTGGGTTTCTGTTAATGGCACTTTCTGCCATGGTTAAACAAACTACTGTAGTTAAAGTCTGACTACAGGTAGTTCAAGCGTGCACAGGACCAAAACACCTCTGAGATGGGACTGAGGCTAGCTGTTTTCTCAAACTTGTAACCATTCCAACAGAACAAACGTGTTAATTTGGCATCAAATCATTAAATGTGCATCTACCATGAGCTGATGACAATCACTGTTTAACTATTGGCTGTGCATTTTGTCCACCTATGCAGCCACCCCACACTTCTGATTTAATTATCTAAGAAATGAAGACGAGTGGCTTTGGACCAGTTTAAATTGAATATATGGACATATTCTGTCTAGAAAACTCTGCATCTCTTTAATTTTTAAAGGCTTTTAAAAATCTGTTAACACTCGTGTTTGAACTGCAGAACTCTGAAAACTCCTGTGATGAAGTTCAACATCAAACATGCTGTGAACATCACATGACCTTCTGAAGACTCTTTTAGAAATGTTAACCAATTCCAGCTCTGATTCTTTATAAATGGCTCTTTAACAACTGTAAATGCAAACACCATATTAAACTTTTTGACATCAGATTAAGTGTTAGACATGTGACAAGAGAACCAGTAGTCAGAACAAACTCATTACTCTAAGCTGATGGAGATTTTTTCCAGCAGATAAGATTCTAGTCTGCCTATGATGGGACAAACGAATAATACCATGTTCTCACCAACAGCCTGTCCTTCTACTTGAGTGGAAATGGTGATCAACATCCCTCAGCTCAGCGCCATGCAAACCCACCTGTGTGTCACCTGGTGGGACTCCAGTTCAGGTGCAGGAGCCCTCTTCTTGAACGGAAAGAAAGCCACAAGTCTCACGCCATCCGCCCAGGAGGCAGGATTGTGCTGGGTCAGGATCCTGATACCTTCCTGGGTGGCTTTGACATCAACCGGTGTTTTGTTGGAGATCTCCACTGTGAACATGTGGGACTCTGTTCTGTCAAATAAATGGTGACATCCACAACATGCTCTCTGGGAACCTTTGTCCACCAAGATCACAAATAAATACTTCTGTCCTGTTAGCTGAACTCTTAAAACGCAAGCTGTAACTTGTTCAGTTTCATACCGTCTAATAAAACTTGTCTAAACTGTAATTTTCCTCAATTTGTTCATGTCAATTTCTAGTTTTAACATTGCATTTAACTTAAATACTGGGTGGATTTTAAATTGACAAGATAAATTGTCTGCAACTCACCTTTTGTGAAGGCAGCAATGAAACTTTTGAAGTAGGTATTTACCAAAAATATTTTTGGTTTAAAGACTAAAAAATATAGTGGTGCAAAATGAGTTTCACCTGATCCTTTAAAAGAATTTTCACAATTTAGGTCGGTTCATTCCTGATCCTTAAATTTTATGCTGACAGTTGTCGAACCGTTGCAAAGGACTGTTCAGCGATTTGCAGACATGAAGGAGCATATTGAACTGGATTCGAAGGTGAACCGGTAGCTAGTGTAGGGAGGAAAATACTGTACAGTAATGTGCTCTTTTGCCTTTAATGGTTAAGGCTGCATTTTGGACCAGTTGTAGTTGTGCAATGGTGGTCTGATAAAAATCCGGAGTGAATTGCAGTAATCGAGCCTAGATGTAATTAATGCATGTATTGTCTCCAGGTTAGGACAATAAGGGTTTGAGCTTAGTAACAATCATGTTTATGTGACTTGAGTTTCATGGAAGGATCCATTATCACTCCCAGCTGGGGGTGTGGCGGTGCGGTGGGCTGTCGGGTGATCTGTCGCTGCTGGACCTGCTCTACTCTACGTGGGATTGGTTTGGCTGCTGTCCGGCATGCGTGCTTCCTGGGAGTCAATTTGCCATCGGCAATCCTTCGGGTTGCTGGAGGCCACGGGTGCTTGTCATCGGACAGTGGTTTCTGTGAGTTGGGCCGCAGCTGACATGGGTGACTGGTGGGCCTCTTGACTAGCCTCGGCCTTTGGGTTGCAAAAAAGGGAACTGCTGCCATCAAGCAAAAAATACTGCAATGTCAACTAAATCTAAAAAAAGAACCACTAGAACAAAACTCGGGAGATATGGAAGAAATAAAGAGATCTTTGAACTTCATGAGTGAACTGGCGAAGTTGACATCTCAACAAACCCTCCTGATGGGTTTGTTTAAGGAAGTTAAACTGAAACTTCTAATAAGCAACAAAGACAAAATAGATGAACTTGAACAAAAAATTGACGAATTAGAACAAAATGCAAGACAAGAAAACCTAGTGATAACTGGACTGGAAGTTAACACTAGAAGTCCCAGGATTTTCGACCTCCCCCCAGAAGTCCTGAAAGAGGGTCAAAAGACCCTTAGTCCAAACCAACCATTAATGGGTCCACATTAGTGGGCCATTAACTGCCTTTTGTTATAAATATGCGTGCACACAACTCAGACACCCCCACCACACCAGACTGCACAAACTGCATTCCAATGTTTCCACCAGGTAAGTAAGACTCTGGTTGCACTTCCCCCGTGAGTCAGAAGAGAGGCCCTGACCTGAATTCACACATAACAAACCCTGAAGTTATCTCACAGTTGAACATTTTGGGACATCCACTGAACGGAAAGCTTTGTCTGCTCCAGAACAGTTTTATGCATGAAATTGTCTCATTCTGCTGTGCTGACTATCCTGTAACTTTGATGTTCTGTCAAATAAATTATTTTGCTTACCAGTAGTCTCTCTCCTTGTCCTTGGCGCATGTATATACGGTGCGTGCCGGCACATGCAGGTGGCCCATTGCTGTGTTCTAAAACATGCTTGACCTATTGTTGTCTGTCACCTGACGGACAGACACAGGTCACATGACATGAAGTCAACTGATGGACCGACACTGGTCACTCGACATGAGGTCAACAGACGGACCGACACAGGTCACACGGCATGAGGTCAACTGACGTACCAGCATAGGTCACATGACCTGAGGTCAACTGACGGACAGACACAGGTCACATGACCTGAGGTCAAGTGACGGACTGACACAGGTCACATGACCTGAGGTGAACTGACGGACCAACACAGGTCACATGACCTGAGGTCAAGTGACGGACCAACACAGGTCACATGACCTGAGGTCAAGTGACGGACCAGCACAGGTCACACAACATGAAGTCAACTGACGGACTGACACAGGTCACATGACCTGAGGTCAACTGACGGACCGACACAGGTCACATGACATGAGGTCAACTGACTGATCGACACAGGTCACATGACCTGAGGTCAACTGACGGACCGACATAGGTCACACGACATGAAGTCAACTGATGGAACGACACTGGTCACTCGACATGAGGTCAACTGACGGATCGACACAGGTCACACGGCATGAGGTCAACTGACGTACCGACACAGGTCACATGACCTGAGGTCAACTGACGGACCGACACAGGTCACATGACCTGAGGTCAACTGACTGACCGACATAGGTCACATGACCTGAGGTCAAGTGACGGACAGACACAGGTCACACGGCATGAGGTCAACTGACGGACCGACACTGGTCACACGACATGAGGTCAAGTGACGGACTGACACAGGTCACATGACCTGAGGTGAACTGACGGACCGACACAGGTCACATGACCTGAGGTCAAGTGACGGACCAACACAGGTCACATGACCTGAGGTCAAGTGACGGACCAGCACAGGTCACACAACATGAAGTCAACTGACGGACTGACACAGGTCACATGACCTGAGGTCAACTGACGGACCGACACAGGTCACATGACATGAGGTCAACTGACTGATCGACACAGGTCACATGACCTGAGGTCAACTGACGGACCGACATAGGTCACACGACATGAAGTCAACTGATGGACCGACACTGGTCACTCGACATGAGGTCAACTGACGGACTGACACAGGTCACACGGCATGAGGTCAACTAACGTACCAACACAGGTCACATGACCTGAGGTCAACTGATGGACCGACACAGGTCACATGACCTGAGGTTAACTGACTGACCGACACAGGTCACATGACCTGAGGTCAAGTGACGGACTGACACATGTCACATGACCTGAGGTGAACTGACGGACCAACACAGGTCACATGACCTGAGGTCAAGTGACGGACTGACACATGTCACATGACCTGAGGTGAACTGACGGACCAACACAGGTCACATGACCTGAGGTCAAGTGACGGACCAACACAGGTCACATGACCTAAGGTCAAGTGACGGACCAGCACAGGTCACATGACATGAAGTCAACTGAGGGACCGACACAGGTCACATGACCTGAGGTCAACTGATGGACCGACACAGGTCACATGACCTGAGGTCAACTGACTGACCGACACAGGTCACATGGCATGAGGTCAACTGACTGACCGACACAGGTCACATGACCTGAGGTCAAGTGACGGACCAACACAGGTCACATGACCTAAGGTCAACTGACGGACCGACACAGGTCACATGACCTGAGGTCAACTGACTGACCGACACAGGTCACATGACCTGAGGTCAAGTGACGGACAGACACAGGTCACACAGCATGAGGTCAACTGACGGACCGACACTGGTCACACGACATGAGGTGAACTGACGGACCAACACGGGTCACTTGACCTGAGGTCAACTGACGGACCAACACAGGTCACATGACCTAAGGTCAAGTGACGGACCAGCATAGGTCACACAACATGAAGTCAACTGACGGACCAACATAGGTCACATGACCTGAGGTCAAGTGACGGACCAACATATGTAGCCCACTGAAAGGGACAGGGGGATTTAGAAGCCAAGTTCACTTGCGCAAAAAAGCGCAGCCTTAGTCAAATTAGTGTGCCCCCTCCTGTGGTGCGCCAGTAATGGCCTTATTTACAAAACAAAAGCGCCTGTTAACAGCTCATTATAGGATGTTAGCTAAAATCCTTCGGGTCACTCGACCCGTCTCTGGGTTCCAAAGGTAGAAATGTTGAATGACCCTTCTCTGGGACTTCTAGTGTTAAACCCCGGTCATTTGTAAAAGCTGTTACTGGTTCAGAAACAGGATGCATCACAGCAAGAGTTGCAGACTCTGGAGGAACAAGTGTCATTTTTGCAGAACAAGGACATTGGCGTAGATCACGAGGATATTTCAATTTGTTACACCCTGTCCACTAAAATGGAAAAATCAAAACCAACAGCAGTTGTAAGATTCACTAGCAGGAATGTAAGAAATAATGTATTAATGCAAGCCAGGAAATTGAAGGGAACAAAAGTTTATATAAATGAACATCTTACAAAAAATAGTAATGTTGCATGTGAAGCAAGATTAAGAAAACAAAAAAAATAGTATCTACATGGACAAACGGAAATATATGGATTAAGGTAAAGGAAGGATCACTGGCTAAAATAAGAGTTGAAAGACTTGGATAGACTTAGATAAGTTCAGAAAATGATAAACTATAATTCATTGACAATAATTCACACACAAAATAAATAAATAAAATAATTAAAATATTTTTGACAACATAAACAATCTAATGAACAAATACTTTACATTGAAATATGATAATGTATGAAGACTCAGAATCCAAGATATATAATGTTGAAGATGTTATAAATACAAATTTCGTTCCAGTTATAAAAGATAGTGAATATTATAATGAAAAACAATTCAATGATATTAATATGACAAATGGAGGCCTGTCTATTATTCATTTCAATAACAGAAGCATAAACGCTAATATAGCTAAGATAACAGATTACTTGGAACAATTAGATAGAACTTTTACATTAATAGCACTATCAGAGACTTGGTTAAATGATGAAAACATAAATACTGTAATGCGCATATTGAAGGGTATGAGTTACATTATATGAACAGAAAAATAAAAGAGGTGGTGGAGTGGCTTTATTTGTAAAAAAGTTGAATAAAATGCTAATTAATTAGTGAAATGTCGATAGTTGTTGATAGTCTAATGGAAATGTTAACAATAGAAATAATAAGAATGATACAAACATCATAGTGAGTTGTGTATATCGATCACCAAGTTCAAGTGTGGAATTATTTACTGATAAAATTATAGAGCTCTTTGAAAAGAGTTGTAATAAAAATGTTTTTTTTTGTGTGGTGACTTTAACATTGATATAGGGAATAAAACAGATTCTAATAACATCAGTACATTCATGAATTCAATGTACATTTTAAATCGTTACCCGTTGATTTCTAATCCAACACGAATTACAACACATAGTGCAACAATAATTGATAATATTTTTCTCACATATAATAAATGGGGATGTGTTAGGTGGCATTTTAATGACTGATATAAGTGATCACTTACCAATTTTTACAATCTATTACAAAGATCACAACAATACAGAAACAATTACAGGTACACGAAAGAAAATAATAAATAGATCTAAAAAAAGCCTTAGATAAATTAAAAGAAGACTTAGATAAAAAATACTGGGATGATAATAATAATAATAATCATTTTATTTAAAAGCGCCTTTCATGACACCCAAGGACACTTAACAAACCAACACAGTGAATACAGAGCAAACATTTTCAGCGACAAATTGAAATATAAAATACATAAAGGATATAAAATGGAAGACAAAAATACATTTAGTAAAGTTAATGATAAGCTAGTCTAAAGAGATGGGTTTTCAGGGCAGTCTTGAACAGAGAAAGGGAGGTGGTGTTTCGAAGGTCTGGCGGTAGAGCGTTCCAGAGGTGAGGGGCAGAGCAGGTGAAGGCCCTGCTCCCCATGGTGGAGAGGCGGGCAGAGGGTACATGGAGTTGTAGTGAAGAGGAGGACCTGAGAGAGCGTGATGGGATGGAGATTTGTAGGATGTCAGATAGATAAGGAGGGGCAAGGTTGTGGATAGCTTTGAACGTGAGGAGTAGAATTTTGAAGATGATGCGTGATTTAACCGGGAGCCAGTGGAGCTGCTGCAGGACAGGAGTGATGTGGTTATAGTAGGAGGTTTGAGTGATGACACGGGCAGCTGAGTTCTGGACCATCTGTAACTTGTGGAGAGATTTGTTGGGGAGGCCGTAGAGAAGGGAGTTGCAGTAGTCAATACGGGAAGTCACAAGACTGTGCACCAGGATGGCTGTGGAGCGGGGTGTGAGAGAAGGACGGAGACGGTTAATATTACGGAGGTGGAAATAGGCAGACCGAGTAATATTGTTGATGTGTGAAGTGAAGGAAAGAGTGGTGTCGAGGATGACACCGAGGCTCTTGACCTGAGGGGAGGGGGATAGCAGAGAGTTGTTAAGGGGGACGAGAAGATGTTCTGATTTTGAAATAGAGTTTTTGGTACCGACGAGAATGACTTCTGTTTTGTTGCTGTTTAGTTGAAGGAAATTGTTAGAAAACCAGTGATTTAGCTCGTTGAGACAGTCGGTGAGGATGGAGGGGGGTGGGTGGAGTTTGGTTTTGATGACAAGTAGAGCTGCGTGTCATCAGCATAGCAGTGGAAATGGATGCCGTGTTTGCGGAAGATGTGGCCTAGAGGAAGGAGGTAAATGATGAAGAGGAGGGGTCCGAGGACAGAGCCTTGGGGGACACCCGTGGAGACAGGGGAAGACTGGGAACGGAAGGATTTAAGCTGAATGAATTGAGTGCGGTCAGAGAGATAGGACCAATGCAGATTTGTTCCTGTCTTTGATTTTATACGTCTACCTTATAATGTTTTGCTAGTTTTTTGATACTTTGTTAAAAAAAAAAAAAAAAAAAAAAACTTTCTTTTGTTTTTTTTCTCTCTTTTGTTTTCTATTGTTTATTGTTTGTTTGTTTATTGTTTATTGTTTAAGGAAATTCTACCACTGCTGTTCATTGTTCTTTAGTTTTAGCAGGTCGCTTTCGTAAATGAGCCCATGAGGTTCAAAAGATTTACCTGACTAAATAAAGGTTGAATGAAAGGTGAACCAGTCTAACGGGGTACCTGAGATGCCAATGGAGGTTAGTCTGTTGAGGAGGATAGAATGACAGATGGTGTCGAAGGCAGAACTTAGATCAAGAAGAATGAGGATGGACAGAAGACCAGAGTCAGCAGCAAGAAGAAGGTCGTTAGTAATTTTTACTAGAGCTGTTTCGGTGCTATGGTGGGGGCGAAAACCAGATTGAAACTCTTCATAAATGTTGTTGTTGGACAGGTGAGAGTGAAGTTGACTAGCAACAGTTTTTTCAAGGATCTTGGAGATGAAGGGCAGATGATGTGTATGTTGATGATGTTAATAAATCATATACTTTTATGAATATTTTGGAAGCTTTGTATGAAAAAACTATGTCAAAAAATTACTTAAAGGATCAGTATGTAACTTATTTTTTAAACATATTTCTTCACTCTGCCACTATTTCATGATAGATTGATGTTTGACAGGTAATCTCTGAAAAAACCTATAGTCCTCTGGCGTCTCCCGGTGGTAATAAAAGCATTTATAAAAACCAAAGCGCCCCGCGGTTAACCAGCCAATAAAAACAGAGTTTATAACCAGCCAATAAAAACAGAGCTTCTAACTTCTCACGCTCCTAACCCACCACTGCAGTGGGTACATACTGTAGTTATTTGTGTAGTGGGCATGACCGTGCCCGCTCTGATACACCTGTGTATTTTTGAACTGTTCCAGAGATGACCTTTACTGACCTCTCAGTAAAGCAAGACATTTAATACAAATTATTCCATTAGTTGTAATCTGAGAACATAGTCACCAAAAGAGACTATTGGCTTCTTTAATTTTATTCTAATGTAATCAAAAGAATAACATTTTGTCATTTTCATGATATATGTTATATGCTATGTTATTCTTTAAATGTGAAGCATGACTGTGTTACTTGATCAAATGAAAGGGTGTCAAAGTTCAGATAAAAGGTCAAACTGACTTACACAGAAGTTGTTTTTGTTGAGTTTCAGCTAAAACTCTAACTAGCGTCTGAAAGTCTTCTCACTCAGATACTTTTCCTAAACAATTTCACTCTGCTCTGAATTTCACCTTGAATCGTGATAACAAGTGAACTGCTCGACTGGTTCTTTTTGGACCAATGGGGAAGAGACAAGTCCTCTCTTTCTCAGATCTTCTACTAAGTTCTAAACTTTTGCTGGAACTGAGGAAGTCTGCTGGGAACTTAAAGACATGAGGTTGTCCCAAAGAGCTGGATGAACTCAGTCACACGTTAAGGACACGTCATCCAGTTAAGGACTAATAACATAACTAATAACTAACAACACAAAGATTTTAACACTGGACTCTGTGTCATCAAACGGGTTATTCACTAAACTCTCGGTCATGTGCTCATACAGTTTGCACTACTTCTCATACTTGCACTAATGTTTGTATTACATCACTGCCTATAATCATAATACTGTTTACATTCTCTGTTTACATTTATTAATACTGTTTACTTTTATTACTACTGCTTACATGTAATTACTACTGTTTACATTTTCACTACTCTAATATCTACACCACTGCTGATACATATACAGTGTGCTCTGAACGGTCTTATTTAGGGATGCCCAATGTGCCTTACTGCATATGCCACTTTTTGCCTCTATAACGACATCAACTACTACCTCATACATATACTGTGTACATTAACTCATACGCTGCTTTGCCACTTTGCAAATGTCAATGCTAGAAACCTTTAGTTTATTTTAGTTATACTTTTTATACTCTTTTTTTATACTAGTATGCAAAAAACTCAGGACAGTATTATGTTCATTAAATGTTTAATGTTTTAGTTTTAGAGTTGGTGTAAATTTTATGTTCATTAAATGTTTAATGTTTTAGTTTTAGAGTTGGTGTAAATTTTCATACTCTTATACCACTATGCAAAAACTCAGGACAGTGTTAGTTTTACTATTTTATGCTTATGTCTATTATTATATGTTTCAGTGTTTCAATGTTTAGATGTTTACTGTTGCACCGAGGGACTGAGAGAAACGCAATTTCGGTCCTGTGTATGTCCTGTACAGTACATATTGCAGATCTGACAATAAAGTTGACTTTGACTTTGATGTTGTTATGAGTCCACTTCGAACGAGCGTAAACTCAAAACTTTGTTTATTCCTTCCTGGAATAAGTTATCTTGAGCCAGGAGCTGACGCATTTTCTGATGACCAACGCGAAACCAGGAGACGTTGGGAAGGTAAACGAATAACCTGCTCAGATGTACTGGCCCCCGCAAGGACCCCGTACATCTGAAAAGCTACAAGGTCTTCTCTTACCGGGCTGTCGTCAAAAGGTAAAGAGCTGTTTACAAACGTACCTGGAATTCAGCAGAAGTCGGATGGAAAGTGTCATTTCTGGTTACACTCAAGATAAATAACTTCCTCCTTTAACCTCTCCTTCTTAAATTTCTCCATCTCCATTTCTAAGCTGGTAACTATTTTTAAGCTAAGACTGAGCCACAGACTAAGTATAATGACATCCTGTATTTATGTCTGTTGTTACAATTTAAATGTGCTGACGTATTAAATTGAAAGAAAGTGAAATCATGTCAATCAAGTGTAATGGTGTTAATTTAGTTGATTTATTCTAAATAAATGGTAGTGTCTTTGGCACACCAAACTAAGTTAACGTTTCCATTGTCACTCTATGGCTTCTGTTTTACTTATCCATCATAAAGATCACAGAAATATTGGGTAAACGGAAAAAGAAAAGAATCCGCGAAATTACTATTCAATCTGAATAAGTAAATTACTTAAGGTAAAGAGGTCAGTATTAATATTGACCTCCTATACATCCTTTACATCTGGAAGATAGGAAGCAGTTTGTACAGATAGATGATGTAAGATCTGATTTTGTAATATCACATGCGGAGTTCCACAAGGCTCTGTATTTGGACCTAATTTGTTTATTTTATATGTCAATGATTTGGTAAATGTGTCGGGACTCCTCAGATGTGTCCTCTTTGCAGATGATACTACTTTATTTTGTTTGGGTAAGGATATGAAACAGATGTTGGAATTGATGAAGAAGGAGTTTGTCAAAATACAGACTTGGTTTAAACTAAATAAATTATCCTTAAATCTAGACAAAACTTATTACCTGTATATGAAATTTAGTAATAAAAAGAAAACTGCAGATGTTTCATTTACAATTGAGGGTGGTGAGATCTGTAGAGTGAGTGAGGTCAAGTTCTTGGGTGTTGTCAGTGATGACAAACTAACTTGGAAACAGCATATAGATTCTGTAAAAATGAAAATATCTGAATCCATTGCTGTACTATATAAAGTCAAGGACCTGTTGAATGACAAAGCGTTGTATTTGTTGTAAAACGCAATCATTGTTCCACATTTAATTTATTGTATTGATGTTTGGGGAAAAGCATGTAAAACTATTACAAAACCTATTTTTATTTTATAGAAAAGAGCTGTAAGGATTATTGCAAGAAATCATTACTGTCATCCATTTTAGTGTATTAATTTTTCAATTGAAATTACTGAAGTTCCATGATTTAGTAGATAACCATATTTTAATAGTGAGGTATAAAGCTAATAACAACACACTACCCTTAAATATTCAGACACATTTTGTTAAAAGATCAAGCTGTTACAATCTAAAGGGAACTAATGTATTTGTAAAGACACAATACATGTATAGAACTAGTTTGAAGGGACCGTCTTACTAGGGAGTTGGATTGTGGAATGATTGGGAGTGTGATGTGGAACAAAGCAATGTCAATGTTTGTGTTTAAGAAAATGGTCAAAAATGAATAGTTGAAGAAATATATATGAAGTAGTTTAATGTGTAATGTGTTGGAATTGGAAAACTGAGATGAGCTATTCATTTTTTGTTACTTATAGTCAACTATTGTATGAATTGATTGTTTTGAAAAGGGGCAGATATAATAAGATTTTTTTCTTCTTTCTGCTGCCTTTCATTTTATATTTTATATTTTATTTTTACAAGATACATGGGTTTGTTATGTATTTATTTAATAATAATAATAATAATACTTTATTTATAGAGCCATTTAAAACAACCACAGCTGCAACAAAGGGCTGTACATAAAATCAAGAACATTTAAACACATAAAAATAAAACAGTTGTTAAAACATTAAGATCAATAAAAACATCCATCCATCCATCCATCTTCTTCCGCTTATCCGGGGTCGGGTCGCGGGGGTAGCAGCCTAAGTAGGGAGGCCCAGACTTCCCTCTCCCCAGCCACTTGGAGCAGCTCCTCCGGGGGAATCCCAAGGCGTTCCCAGGCCAGCCGAGAAACATAGTCCCTCCAGCGCGTCCTGGGTCTTCCTCTGGGTCTCCTCCCGGTGGGACATGCCCGGAACACCTCACCAGGGAGGCGTCCAGGAGGCATCCTAACCAGATGCCCGAGCCACCTCAACTGGCTCCTCTCGATGTGGAGAAGCAGCGGCTCTACTCCGAGTCCCTCCCGGATGACTGAGCTTCTCACCCTATCTCTAAGGGAGAGTCCAGCCACCCTGCGGAGAAAACTCATTTCAGCCGCTTGTATCCGAGATCTTGTTCTTTCGGTCATAACCCAAAGCTCATGACCATAGATGAGGGTGGGAACGTAGATCGATCGGTAAATTGAGAGCTTTGCCTTTTGACTCAGCTCTCTCTTCACCACGACAGACCGGTACAGCGCCCGCTTCACTGCGGACGCTGCACCTATCCGCCTATCGATCTCACGCTCCAGTTTTCCCTCATTCGTGAACAAGATCCCGAGATACTTAAACTCCTCCACTTGGGGCAGGACCTCCTCCCCGACCCGGAGAGGGCATGCTACCCTTTTCCGGCTCAAGACCATGGCCTCGGATTTGGAGGAACTGATCCTCATCCCGGCCGCATCACACTCGGCTGCAAACCGCTCCAGTGAAAGTTGTAAATCACGAACTGATGAAGCCAGTAGGACCACATCATCTGCAAAAAACAGAGAAGCGATTCTAAGGCCACCAAAACGGATCCTCTCAACACCTTGGCTGCGCCTAGAAATTCTGTCCATAAAAGTTATGAACAGAATCGGTGACAAAGGGCAACCTTGGCGGAGTCCAACTCTCACCGGAAACGAGCCTGACTTACTGCCGGCAATGCGGACCAAGCTCTGACACCGGTCGTACAGGGACCTAACAGCCCATATCAAAGGGCCTGGTACCCCATACTCCCGGAGTACCCCCCACAGAACCCCCCTCAATAAAAACAGTGCTGAACAAATTCAGTCTGTGCTAAAAGCCAGTGAGTAAAAATGTGTTTTTAGAAGAGTTTTAAAACTGGACAGTGAAGGAGCTTGTCTGACGGGAAGAGGGAGATCGTTCCACAGTTTTGGAGCAGCAACAGAAAAAGCTCTGTCCCCTCTGAGCCTCCGTTTGGACCTCGGCACCTCCAGAAGCAGCTGATCAGCTGATCTGAGGCACCGAGCAGGAGAGTATGGGTGAAGCAGCTCAGAGAGGTAGGATGGGGCAAGACCATTTAAACTTTTAAAAACAAATAAAAGTATCTTAAAATGAAATCTAAAATGAACAGGCAGCCAGTGGAGTGAAGCCAGAGTGGGGGTGATGTGCTCTCTCTTATGAACTCCAGTTAGAAGCCGAGCAGCAGCGTTCTGGCAACGTGCATTCATTTATTTATGTAAGAATAAAAATAGCTAAATCGATTGCAGTACTGTACAAAGTCAGAGACCTATTGAATGATAAAGCTCTGTATTTGTTGTATAACACAATCATTGTTCCACACTTAATCTATTGTATTGATGTTTGGGGGAATGCGTGTAAAACAATCACAAAGCCTATTTTTGTATTACAGAAAAGAGCTGTAAGAATTATCACTAGAAAACATTACCGTCATCCATCAAGTACATTATTTTATCAACTGAAGTTATTGAAGTTCCATGATTTGGTAGACTATAATATTTTATCAGTTATGTATAGGGCTCAAAATAATGCATTACCTTTAAATATCCAAATGCATTTTGTTAAAAGACAAAGTTGTTATAATCTTAAGGGGACAGAGATGTTTGTAAAACCACAATTCAGAACTAGTTTGAAGGGACGTTCTACCTCAATCCAGGGAATTAGATTATGGAATGGCTTGGAGAATGTAGTTAAAAATGCCAAGTCAATGTTTACATTTAAGAAAATGATCAAAACAAATGTGTTAAAAAATATATATGAAATAGCGTAATGTGTATTGTATTAGTTAGAAAATTAGAAAGAGTTAGTCATTTTGTACTGTTGGTTGAAGATTATTATTGTTTAATCTGATTGTTGGAAAAAGTTGGTTGAAGATTATTATTGTTTACATGGTTGATTATTGTTGTTTAATCTGATTGTTGGAAGTAAGGGGCAGATATAATAAGATTTATTCTTCTTTCTGCTACCTTTCATTTTTTTATATTTTGTACATTATCATTTATGAGATTGTCTTGTATTGTTTCTTTTGTAAAAAAAATGAACAAATTTAATAAACATAAACATAAACATTTATTTTTTTTGAACAGCCCAACACCACTGCAATACACCAAAGATACAGCAGATGGTAGCATAACAAAGCTCTCCCATTAACAACTATTGAACAAATTACTGCTCAATCCGTGTATGCATGATATTTCAACACTCCCACTTAATTTTTACAATAGTTTTAAAACACAAGATAGTGCTGAAATAAATTTTAACTCAACTTGCAAGACTAACTTATTGTTAACTTTCCAAAAAAACAAACAAACTACAAAGCAAGACATTCTACCACAGATTTACATTGGAAAAAGTCCAATCTTTCTTCTAAAATACTCAAACTTCTGTCTCGCAAGAGGCTTTGTTAAGATATCTGCCTTCATGTCATCGGTTGGACAATACTCTAACTTGACTTCACAATTCTGTACACACTCACGAATGTAATGGTGGCAAATGTCTATGTGCTTGGTTCTTGAATGGTCCACTGGATTCTTTGCTATTGCAATGGCTCCTTGGTTGTCCTCCAGAATCACTGTAGGCTTTGTGACCATACCAAGATCATTCAGTAATCTTCTCAGCCAGGTACCTTCTTGAGCTGCTTGACAGCAACATACAGTACTCAGCTTCTGCTGTTGAAAGTTGCTTGTTTTTTGCTCAGCCAGCTCACTGCTCCTCCACTCAGTAGAAATATGTAGCCTGTTGTTGAACGGCGGTCGTCCTGGTCTCCAGCCCAGTCAGCATCAGAGAAACCAGTCAAATATTTGTCCCCTGAACAGTAGAGCAAGATTAACAGTGCCCTTTAAACAGTTTATTTCACAGTAACACAGATGTCCGCTCTGTCTAAAATCAGACTACGTTACATACAAAATATAAACCCAACCTAAACTGCGTTGACCCACTTCTATGAACTAAACATGAACTAAAACACCGGGACAAAATCATGGCAAAAATTTATGGCACAACACCAACAAACTGAATTGAGACACTCACCAGAATGTCTGGAACAAACTTGGGACACTGAGAAAGTTATATCACAACGTGTCACCGCTGATATCCAGGCCATTTGTCTCCTTTTTGTTACATCCGACAAATGAGCTTCCTCACATTGTTTCCAGGCAGCAAACAGTAAATAGAAAGTCCGTTTTCTATATTTTTACCTTTCCAGTCGTGTGACCGGACATTTCATCCAATAACTCAGCAAGTTCAAACCCTTGCAAAACTGTTAGAACCTACTTAGATACTAAAGAGAAAAGAAAAAATGGCGAAAAGGATTATTTTAGTGGACAGCCAATATGGCGGATCTGACCCAATTCTATCCCATCAGCCTCCACGCCGTGGACCAGTGACGTCACGCTCTAAAGCTCTATTCAAACACACAGCTGTCCCCAGCTTCCTAAGTCCCAGAACCAGTCCTCGTCCCGGTGATCAACCCTCAGGACTGGGACCTGCAGAGAGTCAGACAGGAAATCCTGTCTTGAAACAAAAATTAAAGACAGTCTGGATGATCTGAGCAGGTTGACTCATGGGCAAGTAGTTCACCACCACATCTCCAAGAGTTCCACGATACATGCTTTATTGAAATTAGCTAAAATGAGGGGGCTCATTTTAAGACCATATATACAGTATGTGTTATATATATATATATATATATATATATATATACTATATATACAGTACACACAAAAAGCTATTCAGATTTGTCCCTGACTCATCTGACTCTGATGATGTCACATTAACTAATCAGACCTCTGACTAATTAATTGAAACACAGGTGTGTTTATACCACAGGTGTGTTTGTGCGGGAAACTGCCTTAAAAACACAGGAACGGTGAACTTCATGCTTCATTAGAACTGTTTCCTCTTTTTTTCAGAACTCTTGTTTCAGTCTGGTAAGTTTTATGAACTGCTATTTTTCAACTTAAATGAAAATTTATTTAAATGCATGCTTTTTCTGAACACTAATTTTCTGCAGGTTTGTTCCATCAAAATGAAAGTTGTCCTCTTTGTCATTGCTCTCTCAGCAGCTTTGACTGGTAAGTGCTTCTAGATTTCACAATTAAACTGTTAAAATTGCCTGAAGCATTTCCTTTATAATAAAACTAGACTAGCAATTGAAACAATATATTTAAAGATTTTGTTTATGTAGACTTTATTGGGTTAATTTTGGACTTTTTTAATTTTGATAATTAATTCTCAACTATCTTTAAAAATCTTCATATTCTCATCTGAGACATATATTTTTCCTTTCAGGGAGTCTATCCCTTAAAAGTCTGGTCTTCCCCAGTGAGACGGCAACCAGTTATGTGGAGGTGATCCCTCAGAAACCACTCAGCATGAAGGCGTTCACATTGTGCATGCTTATAGCCACGGAGCTCAGTGGAAACCGAGATGTCATCCTGTTCGCTTATCGAACTCAGGACACTGATGAACTGAATGTGTGGCGTGAACGTAATGGCAGGTAAAAATTACAAGAATTATTCCAACAATCACTCTTCATGATGTACCTCCACCTATTGTAGAAAACTCTGTACTATATAAAGAAAATGTTTAAATCTGTTTGGGTATTTTAGAAATGACCTATACTATACACCATTTCAGTTGATGTGCAGAGTTTGACTGCCCTACCCAGACCCACAGAAACTGCCTCTTCCACAAGTTTCAGCTGTGGCCCTACAGAGCCCAGTTTGTTTCTGTGCATCTCTCTGCAGGAAGTGCTTTTATTTTTATTTTTTAATAGTCTTAACTGTTTCTTTTAATGGCAGTTTCAGCCATGGTTAAACAAACTAGTTTAAGTCCGACAAGTTGTCCAAGCGTGCACAGGACCAAAACCCCGAGATGGGACCGTTGAGAGGTTGGCTGTTTTCTCAAACGTGTAACCATTGCAATGGAACAAAACGTGAATTTAGTTCAATCACTAAATGTGCATCTACCCTGAACTGATACAATTGCTGCCTGTACAGCTATTGGCTGTGCATTTTGTCCACAACAGCAGCCACCCCCACACTTAAGATTAAATCTCTGAGTTGTGTTTTTAGAAATGTAGACGAGCGGATTAAAACCTGGACATTTCTCAGAAATTTGGCCAGAGAACTCTGCATCTCCAACAGATTTTTAAAGCTTTTGAAAATCTGTTCAACTCGTGTCTGGACTGCAGAACTCTGAAACTCCTGTGAGAAAGTTCAAACAGGAGACCTTTTGAAGACTCTTTAGATGTTGTTCCAGCTCTTGAGGAACTTGTTTACACCAATTTAAGCGTTGACATTTGACAAGCTCGAGCCAGTATTCGAAGCAATTACTCCTAAGCTGATGGAGATTTTAGTCTGCCTATGAAATGGACAAACTAATCATGTTCTCACCAACAGTCTGTCCTTCTACTTGAGGGGAAATGGAGTGATCTTCAACGTCCCTCAGCTCAGCGCCATGCAAACCCACCTGTGCGTCACTTGGGACTCCAGTTCAGGTGCAGGAGCCCTCTTCTTGAACGGCAAGAGAAGTTTGACCAAAATCCACAAGTCTCAAGCCATCCGCCCAGGAGGCAGGATTGTGCTGGGTCAGGATCCTGATACCTTCCTGGGTGGCTTTGACATCAACCAGTGTTTTGTTGGGGAGATCTCCACTGTGAACATGTGGGACTCTGTTCTGTCAAACGGCGACATCCAGGACATGTTCTCTGGGAGCAAGACCCAGAGTGGAAACGTAATCGACTGGGAATCGGCAGAGCTTAAAGTGAACGGGGAGGTGGCTGTCATCAACTACAAGCTTTAGCTGAACTGTTAAAATGCAAACTATAACCTATTGTTTAATGCAGTCTAATAAAACTTGTGTAAAGAGCTTTTTTTTTTTTTCTTCAATCTTTGTTCATATCAATTTATAGTTAAAAGATTGCATGTACCATTCTCCTCAACCACTGGGTGAATTTTAATTTGACCAGACAAATTGTCTGCAACTAACATTTATGACGGTAGCACTGTCCAAGCTGGCTACAACAGCCAAGTAACTTGGTCTACTTAACTCTGCCAGTTTAGTCCTCTCGACACACGTGAGCGCTAAAACATAATTTGACAAATTACTTTAATCTAAAATTTTCTTAAGGTGAATATGCCACGTCATGTTTGCATTGTTAATGTGCAGGTGTCTGCTTTTTGGTTTCTCTGAAACTTTAAAAGTAGGTAAAAAGATTTAAAGCTCTTGGGTTTAAAAAAAAAAAAAATCTTACAAAGGAACTGAGTTTCACCTGATCCTTGGCAAAGACTTTTCATAGGTCTGTTCAGTGATGTGTCCTCACATTTTTATGCTGACCGTTGTCCAACAGTCATTACGGTTTTTCTGCTCAACATCCAGTATTCGTTCCATCTAAAACTTGTGCTAAATGCTGATAAACCCAACGGAATGTTTGTAAAATGGAAGGTTGGTACAAGCTGTGATTTTAGACCTTTTTGCTGATACTGCACTTTAAAATTTTAGCACTTTGAGATTTTCGTTAATGAAAAGTGCGTTATAAATTTATTACTGGACCACAACATCTTATCACGACTTGAGCAGGTGGTTGGTATCAAAGGCAAAGTTTTATCCTGGTTGGATCCAGAGGAGTTTCTGTTCACTTGGAAATGTTCATCTCTAGCTCCCCTGATCTGTGTAGTCCCTCAAGGGTCTATTTTAGGTCCACTGCTTTTTAATCTGTACATGTTGCCTTTGGGGTCCAATTTTAGAAAAATAAACATTCCTTTTCACCTTGAGAATGAGCGGATTCCTTTTCACCGTTTTGCTGATACCCAGTTATATCTTCCGATTGAGTCAGACAGGGTCACTCAACTTGATCCACTCTTAACTGTCTAAACGACATTAAAGAGGGACTCACCCCACTGTGGAAAAAGTAGCTCAGACTCCAGACCAGATTCAAAAACCTCATGAAAGTGGGAGTGTCGAGACAAGGAGGGGAGGAGGTGGGTGGTTGTGCTGCGTTCACGCTTCCTCAGCAAAAAACTAAAAAACTAATACTCTAGCAAATAACTTGCAACAAAGCATAATTTAGATGTATTTATCTATTCTCACCCGATCTATTCAAAACACAAGGCTTTGTTTAAAAATAATACAAGGTATGCTGTGACCGGGGATTAAACCTCGGTCTGTTGGATCCTAAACCCGCTCCTACACCATTGTCCCATCTTGGCATTCATGCATCACTTTTCCATCGCACAATAAGAATACAAATATAACCACATAGTTTAAATGAAGTGGAAAGTATTCTTCTCTATTCTACTACTCCCAAGAAATTCATAAATTAACCTCAACTGTGGATGAGCTTAAATCTGCTGAGTTTCCTGATGTATTTTCGGCCTGCTATAACTCGAGACAAAGGGGTGTAGCAATATTAATACATAAAAATGTTAACTTCACAATATTAGATACAATTATAGATCCACACGGTAGATATATAATATTAAAATTATCCATACTCAGTCAAAAATATTGTATTGTTAGTGTATATGGGCCAAATGTGGACGACGCCGTGTTTTTTCATGATCTCTTTTCTATTCTATCAAATCACATGGATTTCTCAATGGTGCTGGGAGGTGATCTCAACGTTTAGATGATAAAATCGACAGGCTGAATGCAGAAGGAACTCAACGCGGCTGGCAATCCATAAATATAGTTAAACAGTACATGAGTGATTATGGACTCTGCGATGCATGGCGTTCTCTTCACCCTGGTAGCAGAGATATTCTTTTTTCACATGTGCATAATTCTTATTCTCGTTTGGATTATTTCATAGTAAGCAATTCATGCTGACAAACATTTCAGACACTAAGAGCCATTGCTGTCAGCGATCATGCACCAGTTACATTAAATTTAACTAATAATAAAGAAACCCCAAAAAGTATAAACTGGAGATTAAATTCCTCACTGCTAAAAGACGAAGAATTTATAGAATATTTTAAAAAAGAATGGACATTGTATTTAGAGTTTAATGACTTGCCAGGAACATCAGCATGTACACTTTGGGAGGATGGGAAGACAGTTATGAGAGGAAAAATAATGTCCTATTCAACAAATAAAAAGAAAAAAGAAAAAAAATGTATTGAGGAATTAGAGAAATCCATAAAATTACTAGAAGGTATACAAGGAGAGGATATACAGAAAAAACTGCAAGACAAAGTTAGAATTAAATTAATTTATTGATAAAAAGAACAAATTCTTGGTAGAAAGGCTTCGATTAGAACATTTTGAACACAGTAATAAATCAGGGAGCTTTTTAGCGAACCAACTCAAGTTAAACAAAGAAAAAACATCTATCTATGGTATTAAAGACACAAATGGAAATATAACTTATGATGAGGGAAAAGTAAACAGTGTTTTTAGAGATTTTTATAAAAATCTATACACTCCACAAATAAATCCAACAGATGCAGGTATAAATCAATTCTTGGATAGAGAAACACTTCCAAAATTAAATAGTAGTAAATCATCAGAACTTGACTCACCATTAACATCAGCTGAACTCCATGAAGCCATCAAAAAAAATGCCAAATAAAAAATCTCCTGGTCCAGATGGCTATCCAGCAGAATTTTATGAAGAATTTTGGAATATATTGGAACCAATATTTCACAGAATGCTATTAGAGTCAGAAGAAAATGGCAGGCTTCCAACACATATTGAATTCAGCCAACATTCAATTTACATTAAACATTAAACTCCGTTTGTAACTGGGTACTAGACTTTTTAACAAACAGATCACAGTCAGTGAGGATCCACAACTTCTCCTCCTCCACCATTGCCCTCAGCACTGGCTCTCCTCAAGGATGTGTGTTGAGCCCCCTTCTGTTCACTCTGCTCACATATGATTGTGCAGCTACCCATCCAGGTTGTCATATTGTAAAGTTTGCAGATGATACAGCGGTGGTGGGATGCATCACAAACAATGATGAGTCCAGCTACAGGCAGGAGGTGGAACACCTGGAGAGCTGGTGCAAAGAGAATAACCTTCACATGAATGTGAAGAAGACAAAGGAGATGATTGTGGACTTCAGAAGGAACAAACAAACACACACCCCACTGAACATAGGTGGATCAGTGGTGGAAGTGGTCTCCAGCTACAAGTACTTGGGGGTACACTTGAATGATAATCTCAGCTGGACCAACAACACCACCAGCCTGATCAAGAAAGGTCATCAGAGACTCTACTTCCTCAGACGGCTGAGACGAGCTGGTCTGAGTAGCCCAGTCCTCACATCCTTCTACAGGTGTGCAGTGGAGAGCATCCTGTGCTCCAGCATCAATGTGTGGCATGGAGGCTGCACAGCTGCAGAAAGAAAAGCTTTGCAGAGAGTGGTGAAGGCTGCACAGAAGTCTGTTGGAGTCAGTCTCCCCACCATCACAGACATTTACACTTCGAGATGCAGGAAAAAAGCCACCTGCATCATGAAAGACCCCACTCACCCAGCACACACACTCTTTGCCCCACTCCCCTCAGGACGGAGGTTGAGGAGCATCAAATGTAGAACAACTAGACTGAGGAACAGCTTCTACCCTGAGGCTGTTAGACTCATGAATAAATAAATAATAAGAATAATCACTGTGAAATATCACATCATGCTGATGCTGATCTGTTTTCTTGTTGCTGTGTTCATCTGTGACCATCTGCTCATAAAGACTCATGTTCATGCTGCTGTTTGTAATTACGTTTTTCTATTACTCTAGGGCTTAGTGTATTTCTAGTTGGATGTTTTTCTTAGTTCATATCCTAGACGTTATTACTGTTTTTCTCTTACATTTAGTTGTTGGATGTAACTGGGACCCTGTGTACATAATCTCATTTCATTACATGTACTACATGCAGTGCAAATGACAATAAAGGCTCTCTGACTCTGACTCTGACATTAGCCTCCTTTTAAAATCAGGCAAGGACCCAATATTGCCTGCAAGTTATCGTCCCATCTCTCTTATTAATGTCGACGTTAAAATAATTTGTAAAGCCATGTCTAAAAGATTAGAGAAGATAACTTCTTTCATCCAAGATGGTGTAGTGGCAGGGCTTCCGACTTGGGATCCGAAGGACCCGGGTTCGAACCCCGGCCACTACACACCTTGGGGTGTCTATGAGTGCACACCTATTTCTCCAGCTCCCCGGGTGCTTTCTATGGCTGCTCACTGCACCACCTGGTGGTGGTTGGGTTAAATGCAGAGACAAATTTCGTCTATGTATGGGAAACATACACAGATGACAAAAATTGACATTATTATTATTATTATTATTATCATTCATCCAGATCAAACTGGATTTATAAAAGGAAGACACTCAACTACAAACACTCGCAGATTATATAATTTAATAGGGTATTCATATAGTAAAAATATTGAAACAGCTATTTTATCTTTAGATGCAGAAAAAGCATTTGATAGAGTAAATTGGAATTTTTTATATGCTACCTTGATTAAATTTGGATTTGGAAACTATTTTTTTAAATTAGTTAAAATATTATGTAACTCACCAAAAGCATGTGTAAGGACAAATAATCAAAGTCAAAGTCAAAGTCAACTTTATTGTCAGATCTGCAATATGTACTGTACAGGACATACACAGGACCGAAATTGCGTTTCTCTCAGTCCCTCGGTGCAACAGTAAACATCTAAACATTGAAACACTGAAACATATAATAATAGACATAAGCATAAAATAGTAAAACTAACACTGTCCTGAGTTTTTTGCATAGTGGTATAAGAGTATGAAAATTTACACCAACTCTAAAACTAAAACATTAAACATTTAATGAACATAATACTGTCCTGAGTTTTTGCATACTAGTATAAAAAAAGAGTATAAAAAGTATAACTAAAATAAACTAAAGGTTTCTAGCATTGACATTTGCAAAGTGGCAAAGCAGCGTATGAGTTAATGTACACAGTATATGTATGAGGTAGTAGTTGATGTTGTTATAGAGGCAAAAAGTGGCATATGCAGTAAGGCACATTGGGCATCCCTAAATAAGACCGTTCAGAGCACACTGTATATGTATCAGCAGTGGTGTAGATATTAGAGTAGTGAAATCAAATATCAAATATCTTCAAGCTTTTGTTTACAGAGGGGCACAAGACAGGGATGCCCACTGTCTCCCGCACTATTTGCTATGTTTATTGAACCTTTAGCAGCAGCAATAAGGCAAACTGTTGACATTAAAGGCATACAGTGTAAAAATATGGAACATAAAATTAGTCTTTATGCTGACGCTGTTTTACTTTTTCTTCAAAACTCAGAAAACTCGATATCTAATGTTATTGAATTAATAAACTCATTCTCAAAAGTTTCTGATTATTCTATAAATTGGTCAAAATCTACAGCTCTTCCAATAAATTGCGTCTTTAATACTTATTTAAATGAAAGACTACAATCAGGTAACATTACATACTTGGGTATTAAGATTTCTATTAGAATAGAAGACTTAATAAAATTAAATCATATACTGTACCACTCAAAGAAAATTGAAAACGATCTTAAAAAACATAGTCGTGAATTGGAAATCTCTACCCATATCTCTTATGGGAAGAGTTGCCTCAGTAAAAATGATGGTCCTGCCGAGAATAAATTACTTATTCTCTATGATCCCAAATAAACCTTCAAATGAATGGTTTAAGTCCCTGGACTCTTTCATATATAAATTCCTTTGGAAAAACTCCACGTATTAGCTTAAAAACATTACAGAAATCCAAAGGTGGGCACAGACCGCTAGAGAGCGCTAAAGCGCTAATCCGCTTACAGCGGACCTAAACTTTTTGTCAGCGTTTTTGTGGTTTGACTAACTTTTATAATTCATAAGCGGATTTGTGCTATTTTTATTTAAAATGCAGTACCGCTAATAACTAATTATCTATCAGTAAAAACCAATAAACTTATTTACAGGCTCTTATGCTGGCTCCGTAGCTGCTTGTTTTACCTTTTTCCCCACCGTAAAGAGCAGAGAGGAGGGAGGGTTGGAGGGGGAGCAGAGCGGAGAACAGACTCGGATCTACCATGTAGGCAAATTATGCCGTTGCCTGGGGCTCCCAATCAGCAGGGGCCCCGGCCCCGGCCCGCCCCGGCCAGTCACCTACATCCCTAACATTGATCCTGCTTGTTAATGTACATTTAACATAAAAATAATTATAGTTACGATGAAAACGATCATTAAATACGCAATACAAAAACCGGTCGATTTCTGTATCCCCCTACTGAAAATGGACTATTCCATCTTGACATCTTCCGGGTCAGAGGTGAACTTGGATGCTAACGTTGTGGCTAGCTGTTTGTGCTCGGTGTCTTCATAAATCCGCAGAGAACCCCGCTGTTTCAAGCCAAATTAATGCGGCCGGAGGATTGTATTGTGTGTTCTGTGTCCACCACTCGACGGTGAGTCGTTTGTTTTATGTATTTGGGTTCGTTTTATGTAGAAATGCCGTGGCGACACGCCCGTGTATTTGAGATTTAAAAGTGGTCTTAATGATTAAAAGATCATTCTCATTTGTTAATTTCGTGGCCGAATAGAATATATGTACGTAAAGTATTAAATAAATCCTTTGATTTTTGTAATTTCATCCTTTTAGGATCATTTTAGTTACTTTTCATTAAATCTGTTGACTGCCTATAGAAATTTTGATAACAGTTTAGTCCTGTGTATAAAGTAATGCTAATTTTTGTTTTGTTTATGACCTTGTTTAGGTCAGGGTTTTTTTCACCCCCTGTTCCCACCCAGGATGGCATTGGCAAGCTACCGGACCACCACAGCTGTGCGGTAGGACTTAAATTGCACCAAACTATTTGTTTTTTTCTGGACATATTACCCTGGATCATGAACTACAAACTACCAGATTATTGATTGATGGACCTTTAATCATCCGGGATTCAAGAACTGATTTAAAATAGAAAAAAAAAGAACTCTTGGGTGTAATCAGGGTCTGTTTTGTTGTGTGTATTTTGTCTATTGGTTATACTCAAAGAAAATGATTATTATTACAAACAATATTATTATAAATACCTTCCTGTCTATTGGTTATACTCAAAGAAAATGATTATTATTACAAACAATATTATTATAAATACCTTCCTAAGTCTATAGTACAATACAAACAACTTAAAACTTGCTTCTTGTCTGATGGTGTTTTATTTTAGAATTAGCGGTTTAGAATTTAGCTTCCCCTAATTTTCATAAGACATTAGTGCTTTTGAAATTGCGGACCTAAATAAATAAATTAGTGCTTTAGAAATAGCGGAACTAATTTTTGGATTAGCGCTGCCCAGCACTGCAGAAATCTAAAGAAACTGGAGGATTAGAACTTCCAAACTTTTATCACTACTATTTAGCCAATAGGTTACAATATATCTCAAAATGGCTAAATCCAAATGCACTAGATGTTACTTGGATAGACATAGAGCAAACTTCATGTAATAATATTAGGATTTCAGATCTGCCATTTATTAGCACAAATATAAAAAAACATCCGCTCATTCTCAATCAGTTCATCTGGACAGTTTCTTTTTTGTAGAAACGTTTCACCCTCACTCCAGAGGGCTTCGTCAGTCAGAGTAGTCCAAAAAAGAAACTGTCCAGATGAACTGATTGAGAATGAGCGGATTTGATACCTGGACTATTGAGAATGAACTTTCTCATAAAAAAACATGTTTGCTTTAAAAGTATCAGTATTAGCTCATCTCTGACAGCATGGTGGGAGTATCTGAAAATGACAAAGTCTTCACTACTCCCATGCAGACAAACACCCATCTGGAATAACCCTGACATATAGCAAGAAAATAATATATTAAATTTCCCAGTTTGGAGATTGAACGTCTGGAACACATATTTGATGGTGTAGACTTTATTCCATTTAATGAATTAATAATACAATATGACATTGATAATAAATACTTTTTAGAATATCAACAAATTAAGTCAATTGTAAAGAAGAAATTTATGCTTAATAGAACATTGTTAGTGACACCAATGTATGTGTCTCAGAGTTCATTAATCTTAAACCACCCAAATTGTTATCTAAAATATACAAGAAATTGTCTAGAATAGATGACTCCATAACACTGGGCAGCACGGTGGCACAACTGGTAGAGCTGCTGCCTCTCAGCGAGAAGGTTGCCGGTTCAAATCCCGGTCCGGGGCCTTTCTGGGTGGAGTTTGCATGTTCTCCCCGTGCATGCGTGGGTTTCCTCCGGGTACTCCGGTTTCCTCCCACAGACCAAAAAACATGCATGTTAGGCTGATTGGTGACTCTAAATTGACCCTAGGTGTGAGTGTGAGAGTGGATGGTTGTTTGGTGTGAGTGAGACAGGTCCCTCTTGTAAATGAGTCCCCGTGACTCAACGAGGCTAGCCTGTATAAATAAAGGTTGAATGAATGAATGAATGAACTACCTGTGGCAAAATGGGAGAAAGATTTATTAGTAAACTTTGAACAAAACATCTGGTCTCAAATATGTTTAAAAACATTTAAAATTACTAGAATCTCAAATTTGCAATTAATACAGTATAAAGTTCTCTATAGAGTACATTATACAGGTCAGCGAATGTTTAAGATGGGATTTACATCATCTAACATTTGCTCACAGTGCACAGGCAATATACCTGATGATTATATCCACACACTCTGGTTCTGTCCACCCGTTCAGAGGTTCTGGGTCCAGGTCTGTGAGGACTTGTCTAATTGTCCGAAATGTAATATTCCACTCTTTCCATCTGTTGGTTTACTGGCTATCTTTAAGATGTAATACTAGAAAAACATGTACTGCATGATTTTCACTGCCTTATGCATCGCAAAGAAAACCATACTCATGAATTAGAAAAATAAAAATAATCTTAGCATTAATCAGTATATCTAAAAAAGCTATATGATGGACGGTTTCTTTTCACAAAGATGGCCTCCTTTACTCCTCTCTCAAACCATCGTTCCTCTCTATCAAGGATGTGAACATCTTCATCCTTGAAAGAGTGACCGCTGGCCTGGAGATGAGTGTAGACCGCAGAGTCCTGACCTGATGCTGTTGATCTTCTGTGCTGGGCCATCCTTTTGGCCAGTGGCTGTTTAGTTTCCCCAATGTAAGACTGATCACAGCCCTCCTGACACTGAACAGCATACACAATATTACTCTGTTTGTGCCGGGGGACTGGATCTTTGGGATGAACCAGTCTTTGCCGTAATGTATTTTGGGGTTTAAAAGCCACTGGGACGTTGTGTTTAGAGAATAAACGTCTCAATGTCTCTGAAACTCCCGCAACATACGGAATGACCACTGGTCTGGGTCTGGGTTCCTTCTTTTCACCTGATGGTTGGCTGGAGTCCTGTTTGGGTTTGGGTTTCGGTTCATTAAACCGGGGTGGAGGCCTCCGGGTTCAACTGTCTCCCTCTTACAATGCTGTGATTGCTAGTATCACTCAGCCCTCTGTGAATAGCAAACAACCATCAGGGTGCTAATGATCCATGCTGATGGCCCTCCTTGATCATGTGAGCAACTGGTTTCAGGCTGTCATCAGCCAACTGGTTGTGCAACACTGTGAGAGGGTGCTATTTATAAGACTGAGCTGAATACAGCAACTCAGACTGAGGAAGTCTTTCGGACGAAAGACGAAACGTTTCTACATTTTTTTTGCTTTGTTTTGTTTTATTTTTTGAATGTCCAGAGGACCAGACTTAGCTTTTTTAGATTTTTCTACCTGGATTATTGAGCATGCATCAGAGTATTAATCAGTATAAAAATCTTCTGTTAGATCATATTAGTCTTGAAACAGCATCTGCCGACACATCGGATCAATCTCTCTGGCATTCTTTGATCGGCTCCGTTACATAGTGAGGGTGAGGGGTCTGGGATCTGGCCTTGTGGGGCAATGGGGCTGGTGTAGGGGGATGTCGGGGTTTGAGGCACTGGGGGTTGGGGCTGTTTGG
>JBBPBX010016354.1:21447-35526 GCA_038048925.1 Garcialebias charrua
AGAGTCAGAGTCAGAGAGTCTTTATTGTCATTTGCACCGCATGTGGTACATGTGATGAAAACGAGATTATGTACACGAGGTCCCAGTTACATCCAACAACAAATGAAAGAGAAAAACAGTAATAACATCTAGAACTAACTAAGAAAAACATCAACTAGTAATACACTAAGCCTAATATAGTGGGAATAAACAGCAGCACGAACATGAGTTTGTATGAGCAGATGGTCACAGATGAACACAGATGAACACAGCAACAAGAAAACAGATCAGCATCAGTATGATGTGATATTTTGCAGTGTTTATTTTTTATTTTATTTTTATTTATTCATGAGTCTAACAGCCTCAGGGTAGAAGCTGTTCCTCAGTCTAGTGGTTCTACACTTGATGCTCCTCAACCTCCGTCCTGAGGGGAGTGGGGCAAAGAGTGAGTGTGCTGGATGAGTGAGGTCTTTCATGATGCAGGTGGCTCTTTTCCTGCATCTGGAGGTGTAAATGTCTGTGATGGTGGGGAGACTGACTCCAACAGACTTCTGTGCAGCCTTCACCACTCTCTGCAGAGCTTTCCTCTCTTCAACTGTGCAGCCTCCATGCCACACGTTGATGCTGGAGCACAGGACGCTCTCCACTGCACACCTGTAGAACGAGGTGAGAACTGGGCTGCTCAGACCAGCACGTCTCAGCCGTCTGAGGAAGTAGAGTCTCTGATGACCTTTCTTGATCAGGCTGGTGGTGTTGTTGCTCCAGCTGAGGTTACATTACACTTACATTACACTGTATTGGTTTGTTAAGTGTCCTTGGGTGTCCTGAAAGGCACTTTTAAATAAAATTATTATTATTATTATAAATTGTAGAAAAGACCACCAGCCCATCCATCCATCCATCCATCTTCTTCCGCTTATCCGGGGTCGGGTCGCGGGGGTAGCAGCCTAAGTAGGGAGGCCCAGACTTCCCTCTCCCCAGCCACTTGGAGCAGCTCCTCCGGGGGAATCCCAAGGCGTTCCCAGGCCAGCCGAGAAACATAGTCCCTCCAGCGTGTCCTGGGTCTTCCTCTGGGTCTCCTCCCGGTGGGACATGCCCGGAACACCTCACCAGGGAGGCGTCCAGGAGGCATCCTAACCAGATGCCCGAGCCACCTCAACTGGCTCCTCTCGATGTGGAGAAGCAGCGGCTCTACTCCGAGTCCCTCCCGGATGACTGAGCTTCTCACCCTATCTCTAAGGGAGAGTCCAGCCACCCTGCGGAGAAAACTCATTTCAGCCGCTTGTATCCGAGATCTTGTTCTTTCGGTCATAACCCAAAGCTCATGACCATAGATGAGGGTGGGAACGTAGATCGATCGGTAAATTGAGAGCTTTGCCTTTTGACTCAGCTCTCTCTTCACCACGACAGACCGGTACAGCGCCCGCTTCACTGCGGACGCTGCACCTATCCGCCTATCGATCTCACGCTCCAGTTTTCCCTCATTCGTGAACAAGATCCCGAGATACTTAAACTCCTCCACTTGGGGCAGGACCTCCTCCCCGACCCGGAGAGGGCATGCTACCCTTTTCCGGCTCAAGACCACCAGCCAACATTATTAAAGGGAATTTTTGTCAAGTAGGCATGCAGACTTTACTCTTGTAGTATATTATTTCCAAAATTATTGAAAGTCACTGATTAACTTTACCTTTTGGTCTAACAATCCAGCCAGAAGATCAGATGAGCCTTGTCGCCGTCATGCTCTTTGACTTCCAGGACAGGAAGTTTCTCCCCCGGAAGCGCCAGGGGAAGGAGGAGGTCATTCAGGAAGTTAGAGATGTGGAGAATTTTCTCATTAGGTATATTAAAAATATACACGAAGAGGATGAAGATAAAGGAGGAATCACACAGATATTAGAAAATATAAATTAATGTGTTTGATTGTCTGTGTTTGCTGTCGTTTGTGTTGCATGCAGATTCAAAACCAAGCTGGCAGCCTCTCTGGCCCGCTGCAGGGTCAAACACAACCTTACATCCATTGAATACATCCTGCCAGAGAGTGTGAGAAAGAAGCAGAAGATGTCAGCCAACTTGCCTCTTTATGCATGGGTCAACACACTGAAGTGCAGGTGAGCTGGGCTTACACAACAGATACAGATAACACATTCTTTTTAATGCACACCTGCACATGAACACGAGAAAGCACTTCATGCATACATACCGGCACACGAAGCTTTAACTTGTGGTGCTGCTCAGTGTTTTACCCACTAGGTGATCAGCTGACAGCTTAAACCACCATGTGTATGTGCATGAATGTGCACATGTGTGGGAACAGGCTCTAATAAGACTGATTCAGGTTGGTGTAAATCCTGCTTCTGTGCACTGATTTAATCAGCAACCAGCTCGTGGACTGTAAAGGTCACCTGTTGAGACAAATGCTGTGTTCTCTGTATGCGTGTGTGCTTTGACAGTGGATTTTACCACAGTTACACTACGCAAGTCTATAGAAAGATCAAAAAATACATTCTGCACCCTAACATTATCTCTGATAGCAGTGTTCCTTTTGTCCTAGCTGCAACCTTGTTCTTTCATCCCTTCTCTTCCACTAATCTGCTCTTACTGTTCCACCACACCTTTGCTTCCAGTCGTGATGAGGTCCAACGTGTACTGAGGAATGCAGGCTTCTCGCAAGTGAAATCCATTGGACAATTGGAGGGTCAGGCCTTTTTCCAGGATCCCCACTGTGGGGACACTCTGGTGTTCCCAGCTCAGATGAAAGCTCAGCTGTACTCCACAAAACTGCTTCGTGACCGCAAGCTCATCCTCCAGGTACAAGCTGTACAGAAAGACATTTCTGACAAAAACAGTCTCCTCTCAGACACTCATGCAGCTGTGGAAATTTTCTCTGCACCATCAATTTTCACAGTATTTCTGGTTTTATATTTATGGTGAACTAGCTCACACTGGTTGTAAAACTTTGTCCACACACCAGCTGAGATTAGTTTCCATAGATGCCAATATTTTACATGTTTTTCACTCAAAAGGCTGGACTTCACTTTGAGCCATAAAGAATGATCCTGGAGGTGACAATTTAATCATGAAATTTTTATTACATACTGTATAAATCAAGCTGCCACTCAAACTGTAAAGAACATGTACCACCACAACATCATTTAACCTGATGGATTGGCTAAATTTAATCAAATGTCCAACACTGTTGTCTTATTATTCACCTTGTTTTTTTTTTCTCAGTTTATGAGTCATAATTACACTTTATTTCTGCTTTTAAAATAATATATACCTGTATATATTTTCCTTTATCCTTGTACTATCCTTGTTTTGTTATCTCTAAATGTTATAAACCTGCGTAAATCTTCTTTTAGGGTGCAATTTCTTGGTTTTGCCAAAGTCTTCACAGCTAAATCTTAATATTTCTTTAGGATAAGTCTTGCAGTCTTGGCCCAAACGCAGCCTGCACCCTCTTACAAGAGGAAGGAGACATTCTTATGGTGGGCTGCTTCTCTGGCCTTACTGTGTCCCACATGGCCTCCCTCATTGTAGAAAAACATAAATCCATCTACAGCAACCAGCCGACAGTCTACGTTTGTGTCAGCAATTGCACGGATGCTCAGCGGGAGGAGCTTCAGCGCACCGTCTCCACCATGGGCTGCAACAGTAAGCATGGGAGTGTTGTGTCTTTGTATTGAGACAAACGAGGAAACAGAAGAAATAGAAGCAGAGGGATCCATTGTCTTTGTCTTTTTGATGATGTCATTAGCTGTCATTTTCTTTCGTTAATTTTGGTCAAAAGGCAGTGGGAAGAGGAAGCTTTGCCACTGATTCACAATTCAAAACGGGAAATGACAGATTTTTTTGATGAAAAATTGCTAGTTGCTGACAGTAAATTCCTAGGGACTCTCGTATGTTTATCATACCAGCATACTGTAAAACAGATTGTCCGCTGAGATCTAGTCTGCACATGGACATTATTTGCTGAAAGTGGCTACCACCTTATCTGGTCTTTAGAAAGGCAATTACAAGAAAAGGTGCAAGGTCAGATTTTTATAATTGCAAAAAATACCCCAAGACAAGAATTTCTGGAGCAAAGAAAGCAAGTACTGTAGAACTTTGTCAGTAAAATGAAAGCACAAAGAGAATGTGTGTCACTAGATCATACTGCTTATCTTGTCACTGTATGTTGCGTAGACGTGAAGCTGATACAGGAGGTCTTCCAGTCTTTGGATGGTGGTGATAAGAGACTTCAAAAGGTGCGCGTTATCCTGTTGATCCCCAGGTGTTCTGTGTCTGCAGTCAGCAACCCTGTGGATTTCATGCTGCAGGAAAATGGAGGTAGTAAACTGTGTGCTGCAGAAAAGCCTGAAACTGCACTTGTAAAATTCATGTTACATCCTGTTGTGCACACAAAAATGCATATTTTTTGTGAGCCTTGAACATGTCATATAAACACACTGCAAGACAGCGTTAATGTACAACGTACAATAAATGACTAAATATTTTTTAAATAAACAATGTATACTTTAGTAAGCGAGAGCACAACTTTCATTTCCAAGACTTCAATAATTTTCATTTGTACTTGAATTCTTTATGCACAGTTTTGAAGAGAGTAAATAAATATAATAATACATGTGTTCTGCTTTTTACAGCTCTTTTTTCTTTTTTTCAGACATAGGTCTCCTACAGGACCTATCACGTGGTTCCATAGCCCAGAGCAAACTGGAGTCACTGGTTGCGCAGCAGAGGAAAGATATCGATCATGCCTTGAAGTGTGAGACTACGTTCACCTTTTTTTATGTAGACACACAGACGCACACCCAAACACGTGCACAGTATAATCTCAGTCTCGTGTGTATCGTCTCTCACCTCACTGACGCAATGATGCTTACGCTTCCTAACTACTTTGTACCTAATCTCATGCCATTAGACGGACGCCTGCTGTTTTCCTCAGAGATTGTCGAAGTTTTAATTAGAAATGCTAATGCTGCTCTGTGCTGGTCAGACAAGGCCTTCTGAAGTATTTCTTGCACATTTTCCACATGCATTTAGGATGTAGTTTCCTGTACATCTTGTAGAACCAAACATTTGAAAAAGACCTGTTCTGTTCAGTAACATTATGTTTAGTTTGGTTATTGTTCTGCTTTGCGATCAGTTACTTTTTTTTCCTGTTCTATATATTGCTTTTCCTTCAACTCACCCAACAATTGATATCCATGGGCTGCTCTCATTAGCTACAGTCCATCTTGTTTTGTTCAATGCCCGTCTGTCTTTATCTGGCTGCAGTTCCCTTCATCAAGCAGGTGGAGTCTCTAGGTTGGTGGAAATGTAACCATTTCCTTTAATCGCACAGCTATTGAGTTGTTCTTGTCTATCTGTTTGCCACTGTGGATACTTGCTAATGGGACTAGTAGTGGGTATATATTGAGTGGCATGGTTTAATTAAGTCAGTGGTCTCATTTCATTGTCTTTATGTAGGCACATGCATTGACTAATTCTCTGGGTGAGATACACAAATACAAACACACACCTGTCTCCAGAGATTTTATATATCCAGAAATTATCAGTTGTAAGAACAGTTCAGTCTCGTGTCTTTGATTTCTTTGTAATTTTGTGTCAGTCTATTCCTCACATTTGCTTGTCACATTTGGGCAGGTTCTATTTGTTATCAGCTGAGTTTTAATTGTTTCTGCCTGGCTGTAATTAGTTAGAAAGGAAAAAAATGTCAAACTGCAGACAATTAAATAAATTGCTGAGCCAGTGGAAGCTCAATAAAATGAGCACAAACATGCATAAATTATTATCCTGGGGTTTATTTCTTTAAAAAAGTGTACATTGATGGAAATACACTGAGTAATTAAATTTAACTGTTTTAAAATGATGTCAAGTACCTTTTTTTAATCCTAATGTATTATTTTTTTTTTTTTTACTTAGTTCACATGGTTTTGGCGGTAGTGTACTCCACTTGTTCATCATACCCAGAAGAGAACATGAACGTAGTAAACGTGGCCCTGCAGACAGCCAAAGCCTGCTCAGACCAGAAGGGGGAACCAAAACAGTCAAACTTCAGGTGAGTCTTGGTCTTGTGGATTATTGAGCATGCATCAGGGTATCTTGGTCTTGTGTTTTAGGCATGTCTCCATTTTTTCCCAGTCGTCTATCAGCTTTCCAAGTTGTTATTTTGTTCTATTTTCTTTTAATCAAGATTCTATCAAAGCCTCAGTAAATCTCAGGATAGAACTGAAGGAGATTCAATAAATTACGAATAAAGACATACCAGTAGTTTTAGGTCTTTAAACACTGAGTAAAATCCAGAGAGAACAATCGTTTCACAGCTTGAATTCACTCTTATCACAATTGGAGTTTTCTTTTACCCTCTGCATTTTAAGCTCTCTTAAGGCTTTATTTCAGTTTTACAATTCCCATGGACGTACAAGACTGACTCCTGTCTGCAGCAAGCTGCCCTGTACTGGTAGCGCTGCAGGCTAATATAAATAAGACAGGTGGAATAATTGGTATTGATTTCTCTGTCTGTATGTAGATATTTGATGCTTATGTTTGTTTTAGATGCACATCAATCATTTAGTAAATAAAAAACAACATATCTCATATTTTATAATGGCACAATTACAACTTTAATGTTTTGCTTGACTTGTTTCTTTGCATAATTTGTGTCTTAAAGCTTTGAAAATAGATTTCTGGATTTTGGACTACGGTACATTAGAATATTAACCTGGGCTCAGACAGCTCTTTGTGATCCAAGTTTTAATCTATCGGACAAAACCAAGTATTTTATTCTCATAAAATGTCAGTTCTATCAACACTATGGCTGCGTCTCAATTCAGGGGCTGGGTCCTCAGGAGTGAGCATTTGTCGGCCGCATACGTCATTGCCCCGCGCGGAGGACTGTCCCAATTCGAAGACTCCTCCTCATGCGGCCGAGGAATGCGGCCTACTTCCTGTCGAAATCCGAGGATGAATCTGAGTAACCTTTCTGACGGAGGCTATCCCAGAATTCGTAGCGCCAGCAGAGATTTTGCGGGGGGGTGGGACTTTCTGCGTGCAGGGGCAGGACTGCTGCGTGTTGTTGAGTCATCAGCTCAACCTTTATATATACAGGCTAGCCTCGTTGCTGAATCTCATTAAAATTTAACTACAGAAACGACTAAAAAAAATTTGTTAGCTGAATATATATATTAGTGTTTCTGAGTTTACTGTTTGTTAAGAACTGATTACAAATCAGCTTATTTTACACGTGCGTAGCAAGGATTTTCTGAGGGGCGATTGGTTAAAAGACAGAGTGGACCTGCAAAAAGCAAGTTGCCCAGTAGCTCAATTGGTTAAGTGTCCCGCGGTTGGCGCGCAGAGCTTTTTCTCGAAGCTGGTTTGAATCTCACTCGGTACGGTTAAAACTTATTTTACGTTTGTCTTTTATTGGATAAAAAAAAGGAGTTTCACAAACTCCTTCTTTTTAATCTCAGTCCTCATTTTTTTATCCAATAAAAGACAAACGTAAAATAAGTTTTAACCGTACCGAGTGAGATTCGAACCAGCTTCGAGAAAAGTATCTGCGCGCCAACCGCGGGATGCTTAACCAATTGAGCTACTGGGCAACTTGCTTTTTGCAGGTCCACTCTGTTTTTTAAACGATTGCCCCTCAGAAAATCCTTGCTACGCACGTGAAAAATAAGCTGATTTGTAATCAGTTCTTAACAAACAGTAAACTCAGAAACACTAGGGGCGGGGCGGCCGTGGTGTAGTGGTAATGGCAGTCGTCCCCCGATCGGAAGGTTGGCGGTTCGAATCCCGGTTCCCCACACCATGTGTCGTTGTGTCCTTGGGCAAGACACTTAACCCCGAGTTGCTCCCGGTAGGACTGGAAAGCACCTTGCATGGTAGTCTGCCGCTACCGGTGTATGAATGTGTGTAGCATTCAATGTGTGTAGCGCTTTGAGATTTTCACTAATGAAAAGCGCGTTATAAATTGAATTCATTATTATTATTATTATTATTCCATCCATCCATCCATCCATCCATCTTCTTCCGCTTATCCGGGGTCGGGTCGCGGGGGTAGCAGCCTAAGTATATATTATTATTATTAATATATATATTCAGCTAACAAATATTTTTTTGCGGCGTCCCTTCTCTTTCCACACACACACCAAGCGCGCACACTTCCCACCCATTTCAAGTGAACGCCCCACCCACTTCAAGGCCGGCTCTCCGGAAGGCTAGACCGTCCCATTTCAGCAGTTTCGTCCAGCCCACCCGGCCTTGTGAGTGCGTGGCCTACTCGGCCCAGCTAGGCTGGGTCCTCATGAGGACCCAGCCCCTGAATTGAGACACAGCATGCTTTGAGGACCCAAACTTAACAGACCACACAGCACCAGACTCACCTCACCACCAGATGAAGAGCATCTCAGCGTGACTGCAGCAGAAGTGTGGAGGATCAACTCTCACAAAGCAACCGGACCGGACAACATTCCCGGGAAAGTGCTAAAAGAATGTGCTGACCGACATCTTTAACACCTCACTTGCCCTGGAGACAGTTCCCACCTGCCTGAAGACCGCCACCATCATCCCAGTCCCAAAAAGCTCCACAGTGACTGGTCTGAATGACTATAGACCGGTGGCCCTCACCCCGATAGTCGCAAAATGCTTTGAGAAACTGGTCATGTCCCACATCAAGACAACCGTCAACATCAACGAGGATCCTCATCAGTATGCATACCGCGAGAACCGATCAACAGAGGACGCCATCTCCTCTGTGGTCCACACTGCTCTCACCCACCTGGATCAGAAGGACTCATACGTCCGTATGCTCTTTGTGGACTTCACATCTGCCTTCAACACCATGATCCCCCAAACTCTGATAGACAAACTATCCACACTTGGACTAAGCCCCTCTATTTGTAACTGGGTACTAGACTTCTTAACAAACAGACCACAGTCCGTGAAGATCCACAACTTCTCCTCCTCCACCATAACCCTCAGCACTGGCTCTCCTCAAGGATGTGTGCTGAGCCCTCTTCTGTTCACTCTGCTCACATATGATTGTGCAGCTACTCATCCAGGCTGTCATATTGTAAAGTTTGCAGATGATACAGCTGTGGTGGGATGCATCACAAACAATGATGAGTCCAGCTACAGGGAGGAGGTGGAACATCTGGAGAGCTGGTGCAAAGAGAACAATCTTCACATCAATGTGAAGAAGACAAAGGAGATGATTGTGGACTTCAGAAGGAACAAACAAGCCCACACCCCACTGAACATAAGTGGATCTGCGGTGGAAGTGGTCTCCAGCTACAAGTACTTGGGTGTACACTTGAATGATAATCTCAGCTGGAGCAACAACACCACCAGCCTGATCAAGAAAGGTCATCAGAGACTCTACTTCCTCAGACGGCTGAGACGAGCTGGTCTGAGCAGCTCAGTCCTCACCTCCTTCTACAGGTGTGCAGTGGAGAGCATCCTGTGCTCCAGCATCAACGTGTGGCATGGAGGCTGCACAGCTGCAGAAAGAAAAGCTCTACAGAGAGTGGTGAAGGCTGCACAGAAGATGTTGGAGTCAGTCTCCCCACCATCACAGACATTTACACCTCCAGATGCAGGAAAAGAGCCACCTGCATCATGAAAGACCTCACTCACCCAGCACACACACTCTTTGCCCCACTCCCCTCAGGACGGAGGTTGAGGAGCATCAAATGTAGAACCACTAGACTGAGGAACAGCTTCTACCCTGAGGCTGTTAGACTCATGAATAAATAAATAATAAGAATAAACACTGCAAAATATCACATCATGCTGATGCTGATCTGTTTTCTTGTTGCTGTGTTCATCTGTGACCATCTGCTCATACAGACTCATGTTCGTGCTGCTGTTTGTAATGATGTTTTTCTATTACATTAGTGCTTAGTGTATTTTTTGTTGATGTTTTTCTTAGTTCATATCTTAGATGTTATTACTGTTTTTCTTTCACATTTTATTGTTGGATTTAACTGGGACCCTGTGTACATAATGTTGTTTCATCACATGTGCCACATGCGGTGCAAATAACAATAAAGAATATCTGACTCTCTGACTCTGACTGTGTTTCTCTAGTATATAATGTTTCATCTATTAACATGCCTGGTAGGGAACAGTATTTTTAGCAGCTACCATCTTGCTTATTTTTACATTCTGTTGTGTGCTGTACCATTTTATCCAGGCCAAGTCCATCCCCTTTCAGCTCATCTGACCGTGGGGAGGCCACAGTGGAAGCGGAGCCATTCTTTGTGTTGGAGCCCTCCGAGCACAGCAACGGCTGCTTTTTGGTTGTCCTTAAGAGAGTGGTGAGCACCACTAACCAGAAACTGCAGCAACAAAACACAATGTCCGCATGGGACTTCAAATTATTGAGCCTTGTTTGACAGATAAAACTCTAAAGTGTTTGTTGATCAAAAGCTTCAACTGGTTCCATCTGAAATGCAAACAAAGGACACAAGCAGAATAAGTAACTCTCTGTTATGTTTTCTAACCACAGGCTTTCATGATCTAACCTCGTTTCTCCCTCCGTTGTTTTATTTAACCAATCATGCACTCTCATATCCACTTTCATCATCCTCTCTTTGCCTTTCTGCTCTTCTCCTCTGCCTGAGCGAGACACTGGACACTTAAAGGAGCTTTAACTGGCTATAAATGCAATACGTTGCCGTGGATCTGTAGAGCCACTTGAAGAGCATTAGAAGAATCTCATCAAGTCTTTGTGACCGAGCTTACAAAGCCTTTACAGTCTGCATGGTTTATGATATTACCATCTCACATTATGAAGGGTGCCCTTATGCTTTTGACGCAAGTTATAAAGTCATCTTACACCCAGAGGGGGTGACGGAGCTCTATTACACTTTTGTGTCTGTTTCTCTCTAGCCATTCATCATGTTTTATACCTCCACAGACAGGAATGAAAAGATAATCAAACTGCTGTAATGGTGCCTCAAACAGACATTTTTTCCCCTCCTCCATACTGTACCTCCAATAAACTCAGCTAATCAAAAGTTATTGTGGCTCACTGAAAAGCATTGTAAAATAGCAATTATATAAGTGTTTGAATGCTATGTGGCTTATATCTGCTGTTGTAGTTGTGCACAGTAAGGTTGTTTATGAGCCTTCCAGGAACAGCTGGTGACAGTAAAGACATTCCAGGTGATGTGTTTCTAGCCTGATTTCCAGATGAAAACAATGCACATCACACGTGGATTTTTCTTGAATGCACTCCTACTACCAGACGATGGTCAATAATGACAGGAGAGTCAGAATATTACATTTCTTATTTTGACTTTGCTTTTTTCACTGCTTGAGTTTAATTTGGGTGTTTTTGCCAGGGTTTATTGTTTGTAATCATCTTTGACGCAAGCAATGAAAAGGAATAGGTTCAGCTCCAAGAAGTGCTGCAACAACTTAGTTTGCCAGAGTGTAGTTGGAAATAGGAGATTTACAGAGCCGGGCGTGTTTGGTTAGTGGGGATAGAGAGGAAGTGAGATTTACTCGGACGAGGGGGGACGAAAAGGAGGCAAAGCAGAGTGTCTGTTGAATAATTCAGCGCCCCCCTGTCTGCACGAGTTAGCGTCAATGAAGTTTGCAACCTCCACCGCAGACTGCACAACTGAAGTGCCTCTAAAACCACGTTTGCTTGTTTACATGTCTAAAAACAGGCAGGGACACATTTGAGCAAAAAATGTACATATGCACTTTTTCTACTTCACGTGTGCACTAATTTATTTTATAGAAACACTGGGATGGGTTTGCAATAAAGTGTAAGCAAGCACTTAAAGAAAGTACGCAGCAGACCTCACACAGGCTACACGTCCCTGTAGTGTACACTGTGGTTGTGAATAATTTAGGCATTGAAGAGAGCAATAAGTTGCAGTGCAGGATGCTGAGACAGCAGGTGACCCTGCAACAAGGACACAGTGACCGTCTCCTCTCTGTTGCAGCACAACATGTTAATTTTCAGAAGGACACTTATCTTCATTTCGAATAATACTGTGCAACTGTGGTTTCGTTTGACTCTGGAATCACTTCAAAGCCATCTAAAGCTGTTATGTTTTATTCATGATGTTATTCGTTCACTTTTTCACTTTAACATATACTTGGTAATTTCTTCTCAATAGCCTGAGCCAGTGATTCAAGAGGCAGCAGAGGAAGTGATCGCAAGAGCAAATGCCAAAGGTATCCTGGACAGAATAGGCTCAAACCAGCTACCCAGTAAAGAACATGGTGGGAGCGTCAGCAGGATGAAGAGAACAGGCCAGTCTCACCCAAACCTCTCTGTCAGTGTGCAGAGCAAACAACAGCCAATCAAAGGAGGCAAACATGCTGCAGTCTGTGGAGATTTTGACTTCCAGCGGTCATCAAAAGGTCTGTATGAGCACTTGTCCACAGAGCTGATGAAAGTGGTTTATTGTGTATAATTATTAACATAATGGAGGGTTCAACTGAAAAGAGACAGTTAATAGTTTTCTCATGTTCACTGACTTGTGCTCCCTTCACATCAAACTTTTTTATGCACTTGTGTTTACGTTTGGAAAGCGAGGCTGCCTTTTTCTCCAGCTTAGTTTTGTTCTGAGCTAAACTGACTGATGCCTGCCTGTATGTAGCTTTATGTTTTATAAATACTTTAATATTTTATATACTAGCAAAGATTAAAGTTTAATTAGAATTTGTTTTGCAATGCAGTTTTCTGTTCAACCTTATCGTTTCTGTTGTTTTTTTATTTTTTAGAGAAGCCCAAAGCATTTTGTTTGCGGCCTACCTTCAGATTCACCAGTTACTCCAAGCAGGCAGGCCCTCTCTTCTCCTCCAAAACTGAAAAAAACAAATCAATTAAAAACCCCACCTCCATTTTTAACTCTTCATCTTCCACCTCATCTACTCTGGATCCTCCCTCCAGCCCTGTGGCTCAGATTGAGCATCCCCGTCGAGCCCGACAGGAGGTGCTGAAGCCTGTGGTGCTCGTCCTGCCTCGCGTTCACTTCCCCGACCCCCGCCTACTACCCCAGCACAGTCAAACAAGACCCAACCACAGCTTCAGCAAGTGCAAGACATCAGCTCAGTTTACATCCCGTGGTCGCACCAGTGACACTGCAGATAAGCGTCGCCCTCTGTTTTAACCATCTACACTCACACTGCCACACAAAACTCCTACTATATTTGTGCCAAATACATAAATAAATAAAGCTGTAGCTATATATCGTTCAAATGTAGACAGTGTTATTGAACAGCTAAGTCACATGAATGTGGTCTTAAATGCTTCCAAGTGTGACTATCTGCCACCATCACCTTGTTTCTTATAGGCCATAAAAAGAAGAACCTTGTAACAGCCAGAATAAAGTCAAAGTGCATATATTTACAGAGTGGGGTCAATCTCATTTCACTTTAAAGACACGATGAAAGGCATGAATGTGGGACTCCACTGGCCAGTCACGAGGCTTCTGCATGTTCGTTTTGGTAATGCATTTATTGTCACGTTTACATTTACATAGTGAAGAGATGGGTGACAAACTGAAATGGAAGGTTTTGCATCCTTCTTGCTTGTTTGTTTTTTTTCTCCTTTCAATTTGATTAAACTGCATTCAGAGTTCACGCTGAGTGCACGTGGTGGCCCCAAGCCAGAAGAGCGTCATAAAAACTTTTGACAGACACTTTTTTATGGTTGCTCTATTTTTTTTTCTTTTTTCTTTTTGCTGCTATCTGTGTATTGTGTGTGTTTTTTTAAAGTGAGTGAGAGTACACTGGATGGATTGTGTGAGGGATGAGAGAAAAGACCTATAGTCCTCAGCAAATGGCGCATATTTCATCTTTTTTGTGCCACACAAGAATGGTGAACACTTTTTGTGTGTGCTGTTGTATTTTTTTACCCTCAGCTCTTGTATCACAAGTGCTTCACATCTTCCAGAGATCTGGATTTTCTGTCGTCTCTTCCAAATCTTGGATGTAATTCCTGAGGGATTTGTCAAGTTTAAACAGATGCGTTTCAACATTCTTAAGCTTTTAAACTCACATTACTTTCTATAATATAAAACAAGATACAATCTTAAGCCTCATAATATATTAAAAACAATTTTTTTCTGA
>JBBPBX010016354.1:36918-48257 GCA_038048925.1 Garcialebias charrua
TTAGATCTCTGCAACACATTTTTCTTCACTTGTCAGGCATATTCAAATTATTTGGTAAATCCCAGGATAACAATTAAATTCCTTGCCTTTTCTGTGAGGACAGCCAGGGTGGTGTCGGCAATACTAAGTATGACAGGTGTCCAGTCTTCTTTTCCTGTGGACGACAAGAGGTTGTCTATGGCCCCATTTATAATGTCCATACCTAGGGACAGAACACAAAGGATGCTGGGAAGTTTAACAGTTCACAAAGAAAACAAATTTGAAACAAATCATGGTGTGAGTCCAGTTGTACCTATTGGCCGAGACACGGATGTCACACCCAGATAGAACACGTGAAACTTCTGCACCAGTTCTGTTTTTGGCATGGGGAACTCTACAGAGATGGAGAGAGAAAACACACAAAGCACACGTCATCCACGGTGAATTTTATTAGAGGACAAGATCTGATGGCAAGTTTCAAAGAAGGAGTACACAAGCGATAATTGGCTTAAAGCGAAGAATACACAAGCGATAATTGGCTTAAAGCGAAGAAATGAACAAAATGTGTTGAATATTTAAATATATTTGTGCTGCTGCTGACGTGACTGGAGCATGAAAAACACACAGTTTCCAGGGAGCTGTCAGTGTGTGGAAACCCTGCGGTGCCTGTTTACAGGCCGAGAGGACGACATTACACAATAAAACATCAAAACCGTCACCTGGATCGCAATCACTAGACTTGTACAATTAAAAACTCACTACTGATACAAAATACAGCCATCTGTTTAGGCCGGAGCAAAACTGCTTTTTACATTTTTTTTTTAAATCTTTTATTTCAAAGCAACTGAAGATGAAAAGAATTCATTCAAAAACATTGCTCTTTATTTTTGTAAGAATAATTGGTAACATTTTACAATAAGGTACACAAGATTTGATTAACTCATAGGGAACGCCTCAGAAACAAATCAGGAGCTACTTACTGGGGAACACACAACCAAGCCACTGTTGACCTCTGATCTTTCCCTGACAGATGTGGTATCCATTCTGGTCTTCCTGTCCACCTCTGCAGACCTCTTGCTGGAGGGCAGCCACTGGCCAACCACTCCAGGTAGGCGGGGCTTGTTGAGTCGAAGGCCGTTTAACTCAATGCAGACCTTTAGGTTTTTAATGTCCTCCAGAGTCGAGTCTATAGATGACATTTAATGAGAAGAAAGTACAATCACCAAATAATTTTCAAACAAAACAAAAATTAGTTTGTATAGAAACCAGAAATTATCAGTTGAAATTTTAGTAGCAAGTTTTCTGCAAGGACATATCTCGGGTCCATTATTATTTATTGTATTTTATAAGAATGATCTTACATCTGTTCACACCAATTGTAGCATTCAAATATTTGCAGATTTTACCAAGATTTATAATGATTTAAGATAATAATTATATTCATAACTCATCTGCAATTGTTTGGCCAACAGGTGTTCCACAAGGATCTATCTTTGGACAATTATTGTTTATTTTTAATGATGAGCGTCCATTAGTTTGCTCTAATTAAAGCATAAAAACTATCCTGCCACTTTTAAAAAGTTAGCAGAATGGTTGCTTCACAATGCTGTTTGTCTTAGTAGAGCTGCCATAGTTAAATGTTGCAGTAAAGCTATGTACAGACTCTTTCCAAAAAAATAGAATATGATGGAAAAGTTGTTTAACTTCCATAATTCCATTCAAAAAGTTAATATTTAATAGATGATAGATTCAGGGTCCACAATTTAAACAATTTCAAATACTGTATTTATTTGTTTATTTTTACATAATTTGTGCTTCCAGCTCATGAAACCCACAAAAACAAGATTTTAAAAAATTTGAATACTGTGAAGACATCAGCCTACACTACTTCTCAGTTTTTGCAGAAAAAAAAATGAAAGAAATTGAGATCACAACAAATCAATCAAAACATGGTACTTTCAAAACAATATGTCAATCTTCAATATTTGGTTGTGAATCCCTTTGCCTTAATCACTGCCTCGATGCGACGTGGCATTGAGGCAATCAGCCTGTGGCATTGACTGGGAGTTATGGAAGTCCAGATTTCCTTGATGCTTGCTGTCAGCTCTTCTTTGTTGTTGAGTCTGGTGCCCCTCATTTTCCTCTTGAGAATACCTCATAGATTCTCAATGAGGTTTAGGTCCGGCAAGTTGGCTGGCCAGTCAAGCCCTGTGGCATGGGCATCAAACCAGGTTTTGGTGCTTCTGGCAGCATGGGCAGGGGCTAGGTCCTGCTGGAAGGTGAAATCTGCATCTCCATACAGATCCTCAGCAGGATTCATGAAGTCCTCTAAAACATTCTGGTAGACTGTTGCAGTGACCTTGGATTTAAGAAAGCAGAGTTTACCAACACCTGCACCGGACATTGCACCCCAAATCATGACGGACTGTGGATATTTCACACTGGACCTCAAGCAGTATGGGTTCTGTTCCTCACCCTTCTTACTCCAAACCCTCGGACCTTGTTTTCCGATGAAAGACACACTTTACTTTCATCGGAAAAGAGGACCAAGGAACCCAACAATTGTAGCCCATCTCCAGGATGCGTCTGAATATCGTGATTTTTGAAGCTGTGACTCCCGCCTCATTCCACTCTTTCTGGATCTCTGCCAGATGCCGGAATCTTCTCTGCTGAAGTCCACGGCCATCTCTTTTGCTGGTGCCTCTTCTTCTGCCACATTTTGCCCTTCCACTAGACTTTCCATCGATATGCTTGGACACAGCACTCTGTGAACAGCCAGCCTCCTTAACTATGAACTTTTGTAGCTTACACATCCTATGGATGTCCGAATTGAAAAAGACTTCTGGACAGAAGTCGAAACGTTTTCTGCAACAAATAAAGTCCAGTTGATCCTGTATTGAACGCCTTTTTTGATTTCATCCTATGGATGTATCAATGATGGTCTTCTGGCCAGTTGTTATGTCTGTAGTCTTCCCCATATTCATTCATTCATTCAACCTTTATTTAGTCAGGTAAATCTTTTGAACCTCAAGGGCTCATTTACGAAAGCGACCTGCTAAAACTAAAGAACAATGAACAGCAGTGGTATAATTTCCTTAAACAATAAACAATAAACAAACAAACAATAAACAATAGAAAACAAAAGAGAGAAGAAAAAAAAAAAAAAAAGTTTTTTTTTTTTTTTTTTACAAAGTATCAAAAAACTAGCAAAACATTATAAGGTAGACGTATAAAATCAAAGACAGGAACAGATCTGCATTGGTTTTTGCCAGGATTCCAACAGATTCTGAAAACCATTTAGAGAAGTCAAGGTCGAGAGCTTCAGATCTTTTTGTAAGATATTCCATGAAGCAGGAGCAGAGTAGGAGAAGGCCCTTTTTCCAAGTTCAGTCCTCACTGACGGAACACTGCAGGTAATCATGTCCTGAGAGCGCACACTGTAGCTGCACTCACGCAAAGACATGTAGGAGGAGATGTATGAGGGCAGCAGACCAAGAAGTGATTTAAAGATGAAAATGTACCAGTGGAAGAGTCTGCGTGAGGTTAATGATGTCCAGTTAACCAGTGAATACAGGGTGCAGTGGTGGGTACGATAATCACAACCAGTTATGAATCTTAGTGCACCATGATAGACAACATCCAACATCCGCAGGGTGCTTGTAGGAGCATTCATGTAGAGAATGTCACCGTAATCAATGGAGGGAAGGAAAGTCACAGACACAAGGCGTTTCCTGACATTCAGTGATAGACATGATCTGTTTCTGAAAAAGAAACCCAGTTTAACTTTCAGTTTCTTCACTAGGTTTTCCACGTGGAGTTTAAAAGAGAGATGTGAATCAATCAGGATACCCAGATATTTATAGGAATCAACAAACTCAATAGGGACACCATTTGAAGAAAAAATCAGAGGAGGATCTGCTGGAACCGCCTTCCTATTTGAAAAAAACATCCCTTTTGTTTTATCAGCATTTAGGACAAGTTTGAGACGGAACAAATCTGACTGGATGATGTCAAAAGCAGATTGCAGTAACAGGAAAGCCTTAGCAACTGTTTTAGCTCGGCAGTAAACAACTGTATCATCAGCATAGAAATGTAAGGATGCATCAGGGATGCAGTGACCTACATTAGCTATGTAGATTGTAAAGAGAGTGGGTCCTAAAACTGAGCCTTGTGGTACACCATTTTTAACTGTTAAATAGCTGGAAGAAGTACCGTTATGTTGAACACATTGCCTCCGATTGGAAAGATAGTTAGAAAACCAACCGATGGTGTGATCAGAGAAACCGATTTCTGAGAGCTTATGACACAGGATGTTATGATCCACAGTGTCAAAAGCTTTAGACAGGTCTAAGAAAAGTGCAGCACAATAGTCCTTAGCATCCAATGCTTCAACAACATCATTCAGAACCTTCAGAGAAGCAGTTGTTGTGCTGTGTTTTTTCCTGAAACCAGATTGATGGAGAGGTAAGATGTTAAATGAGTCCAGATAATTTTTGATCTGAGAGTTTATCAGTTTTTCTTGAACCTTGGCTAAGATGCAGAGTTTAGAGATCGGTCGATAATTGTTCAGTGAGGTGGGGTCACCTCCCTTCAGCAAAGGAAGAACAAATGCTGTTTTCCAAGCATCCGGAATGGTGTTTTGGCTTATGGACAGATTAAAGATGTGGGTCACAGGGACTGTGATGATATGAGCAGCCAGCCTTAAGAAATAAGGTGGAAGTTCATCTGGACCTGCAGATTTTTTAGGATCAAGATCATTTAACAGTTTATTTACCTCACTGACTGAGAACGGAGAAAAAGAGAAGGTGTGATTAACAGATGGTTGACTTGTAGAAGGGATTTGATTTGTAGAAGTTTGATTATTAGATAAAGTGGCTGATTTTCCGTTTGTAACTGTGTCAAATAATGAACTAGAAGCAACAAAATGTTTATTGAAACAGTTCAGGATCTCGTGCTTATTTGACACAGGAACAGAGTCAACAAGAAATTGTGATGGGAGGTCAGATGATTGGGGGGTGCCTGAGAGAGATTTAATGGTTTTCCAGAATTTTTTTGGATCATTTAGATTTTTGGAGGTCTGAGATAAGAAGTAGTTACGTTTTGCGGCTTTGATGGCAGTTGTGCATTTATTCCTTAGCTGCCGAAATTTCAACCAATCAGTGTCTGAGTGTGATTTTCTTGCTGCGGCCCAAAGATGATCTCTCCAGTGTAGGAGATCAGCTAGTTCAGGAGTAAACCAGGGGCTGTCACGGCCCTTTATCCTGAACTGCCGGAAAGGTGCGTGTTTGTTTACAAAGAGAATGAAACTATTATGAAAATAGTTCCAAGCGGTGTTCACGTCATTGATTTGTAGGATATGTTGCCAATCAAAGTGGGATAGATCCCAAAGGAATGACTGTTCACAGAAACGTTTCAAATCCCTTTTTTGAATTATTCTGGGCTTAGCAGGTGGAAGTTTAGTAGATCTAAGAGCTGCTATTATGGAATGATCACTCAGAACGTTAGCAAATACACCTATACCAGGAAATTTGTGAGGAGCATTTGTGAAAAACAGATCTAAGGTAGAAGATTTTTCAGGACATTTTATGTTTGGTCTGGTGGGAGAATCGATAAGTTGTGTTAGATTGAGAGATAGGCAACATTCCTTGAATTTATCACAGAGGGGGGTCGACTCATTCCAATCAATGTTGAAATCTCCAGCCATAACAATCTCATTGTGTTTTAAATTTCCTATGAATTCAGTCAGGGAAGCCAGAGCTTCAGGTGTTGCGGAGGGGGGACGATAACATCCAACAACAGTTAAGGGCTGACCTCCTTTCAAAGTGATGTTCACAGCTAAAGCCTCAAACTGGTTTGCGATTGTTTTTTTAGATGCAATCCTGGCAGCCAAAGAATCTCTGATGTAAATAGCGACTCCACCTCCCCTTGTATTACGATCACAACGATAGATCTTAAATTCATTGATTGCCAGGTCATTTTTCAAAACAGATTTTTTGAGCCAAGTTTCAGAGATAACGATCACATCTGCCCCAGAAGAAGTGATTAGGATTTTCAATTCATCAAGTTTTTTTAGAAGGCTACGAGCGTTTACATGCAGAAAACGGAGACCTGAAATATTTTTGAACTCATTAGGTGTACAGTAGTTAGTGATTGGCCCTGGGTTTGGCTGAATCCCTGAGATCAATAACAACATTAATATCAGGCATTTACTTGACTTCTTTGTCAGTGATGTGTAATTACAGCAGTTAACAGTGTGACATTTTGCCCCCATAATTGAACCATGTGAAACATTGATGAAGACACGATCATTCAGAGCCCAAAAACAATGAAAGTCGCTGTGATGGGCAGATCCAGATGTGTTGATAAGATTCAGTGATTCCAGGTAGTCTGAGAACTGAAAATAATGACAGTAATATGAATGATGCAGAAAAGTCTCTGACCATAAAGCGTCACAATTTAAGTGTGCAAACAGTTCCTTTGAGGAGGCCCAACTACAGTTTGTGTGATAGAGTGTGATGCCCCCCTGTGAATATGAATGGATGTGGTCCTGGTTAACACAAGCTGGATCCAGAATCAACGGGTAGAAACAAGCAATTTGCAGCAAACAGCAGAGTGTGATGCCAGAAATGCCTCTTAAAATTAAGGGCATGATTGTAGCCTGTATCAGGACAGCAAAGGGACAACAGCGTGAACAGCACCAAACAACAGCAACAGCAGCTCCTGATCCTCAGCGACGCACGATTCTCTCCGCCCGTCTGATCCACAAGTAGCTCCCCAACAGTGTGGAACAGGCACCAAACAGCAACGATCACCAAACAGCGACGATCCTGATCCTCCGCGCTTCACTTTCTGCTCGTCTGATTCACAAACAGCTCTCCTCCGCGCTTCACTTTCTGCTCGTCTGATCTACAAACAGCTCTCGGTGTGAAAACAGGCACCAAACAGCGACGATCCAGATCCTCCGCGCTTCACTCTCCGCTCGTTTGATCCACAACAGCCCACAACAACGAAATGAGGCTCTTTAAAGTTATCTGCAGCAGGTAAGATTTCAGCAGCAGCAGTTCAAACATCCGCACGTCCCTCAGATGAACTCAGATGAAGTTATCTGCAGCAGGTAAGATTTCAGCAGCAGCAGCAGTTCAAACATCCGCACGTCCCTCAGATGAACTCAGATGAAGTTATCTGCAGCAGGTAAGATTTCAGCAGCAGCAGCAGTTCAAACATCCGCACGTCCCTCAGATGAACTCAGATGAAGTTATCTGCAGCAGGTAAGATTTCAGCAGCAGCAGCAGTTCAAACATCCGCACGTCCCTCAGATGAACTCAGATGAAGTTATCTGCAGCAGGTAAGATTTCAGCAGCAGCAGCAGTTCAAACATCCGCACGTCCCTCAACGCGCTGTGAGCACAGAGCAGAGAGAGCGCAGCTCCTGTCGGGTCAATCAGCTGCAAACACACGCGCGCAGATGTGCTCAGGTTCCAGGAGGTGAAACAGACTAATGTGGACTTAATGCAGGTGATGTCCCCACACAGCCAGATCGGTTCGGTTCTGGTCCAGTCAAAAACACCTCCCCCACGCTCACGCACCAGGTACGCTTTCTTCCTCCCACGCCACGAGGTCAACAAAGAACAGCAGAAAAGATCAGCAAAGTAAAAAACTTCCCTGCTAATCTTGTTGAAAGCCAGGAGAAACCACAGGAGAACCGCAGATCCAAGTGGGACGTTCAAACGGGTCCAGTGAGTGGCAGAAGAAACACCGGGTCTTCGTGGGCGGCTCTCCGGCTTTAGGGCTCACCTGGCCGGCAAGGTACGCTCAGAATGACCGATGGGGTGAAGCTTCCGAACCTGGTCCGACAGAAATTTTTTGAACGGTCCGTCCGGCTCTCTGAGCTACTGAACACCGAATTCAGATGGAAAGATGGACCAGCTTTGGTCCAATTTGAAAAAAACGGGTCAGTTAGATGATAAAAGGCTCAGAGAGACCAGAGGTGCTCCTGCTCCTGACCTCGCCGGAACCGGAATATTGAACCAAACTGACAAAATTGAACCAAACTGAAGCAATTTAATGACACCTGGGTAAACCTGTGCAGGTGCTTTGAGTTTAGTAGATGATTAGTGTGTCACACTCAGTTAAAACATTCATACGCTGCAAAATTTGGGCTGATTTCTTCACAGTATTCTAATTTTTTGAATTCCTGTTTCGTGGGTTTCATGAGCTGGAAGCCCAAATTATATAAAAATAAACAAATAAATACTTGAAATCGTTTAAATTGTGGGCCCTGAATCTATCATCTATTAAATATTAATTTTATGAATGGAATTATGGAAGTTACTGTAAGCAACTTTTCTAGGGATTGGTGGCGCAGAGGTAAAGAAGGTGCGCTTGTGATCGGAAGGTCGCCGGTTCAAGCCCCAGTACCGACAACATCAAAGATGTGGGTGGGATAAGTGAAGCGGTCACACTTGTCTCCACCCTCATCTGCCCCACTCTGGGCCCTTGAGCAAGGCCCTTAACCCACACCATCTGCTCCCCCGGGAACCCTAGATATCAGCTCTCTGCTCCACACAGAGGGCTGTGGTTGCTCGGTGGTCTGTGGTTGTGTCAGGAAGGGCATCCGGCGTAAAAACAACTGCCAAATCTTCGTGCGACTAGATCGCTGTGGTGACCCCTAACGCAGGGAAAAGCCGAAAGAAGAAAAAAAAAAAAAAAAAAAAAACTGTAAGCAACTTTTCTATGATATTCTAATTTTTGGAAAGGGTCTGTATATTACTGTACTGGGTTTCATCTTTCTTTCACTGAACCCGAAATAGTACAGTATACAGAATGTTTGTTAGTAATAGTTGACATTATCCTGGCTTGGCTGTCTTCAGTAAGGACTTAAATTCTTGTTTGTGGTTGAATTTCAGCGATAAGTATAGTGCTAATCATGCTAGCATTTTTTTCTGCCAAGCAAGAAGTAAGGTTTATTTTCTAATGGGCAGACTAGGAATGCATGCAGATGACCCCGTAATTTATATTATTAACAACTAATTTGCTATAAAGCTGTTAACAGGTGTTCCGCAAAGATGTTTTCTTGGACCAGTATTGTTTATTTTATTTATTATTGATCTCTCGTCTGTTTGCACTAATTGTAACATTATATATTTGCAGTTGATACTGTGTTTTATAGACATAGTTACAGTACAAGACACATTGCTAAAAAGTTTACAAAGTCTATGGTTGATGTTACAGCATGGTTAAAGTAAGGTGGCTTACAACTTCATGAGTCTTAAACAGTGTGATTATAATTATAAACTGTAAGAGTTTTAAAAAACAAAACACAAGAATCTTGAACAGGATTTTCTGAAGTCTTACTGTTGGTGAGTTTGATTTTCTTGTTGAGGTTTTCAGTCTCGTCCTTGTCCTCTTCATCCTCATCCCTGCCTCTTTTCTGTCGACTGCTGATGATGCTGCTCTGATGAAATGGCTCCAGGCTAAAGATGTGTCGCCTGTTTATTGCCATGCTTGGGTGTGAGAGCGAAATGGAGGAGTCTCCTGGAAACGAAATTTTGGATGTCGGAAGAATTTGTTGTTGATCCGACTGCAACACAAAACCTTTGCTCTTATTTTTTGTCTCCTCTTGAGGACATTTTTCTTCTTCTTCATCTTCATCCATCTCCTCTGTTGAGTCATCCTTCTTGTTGGAGTGGTGATGAACTAGAAGTTGTCTTTGAGGAGCGGGAGGCTTTAACCCTGTCAGGACAAGAATAAAAAATTTAAACAGAAAACAAAAAGTTTTACTTCACTGACTTAACTTAAAAAAGACCTTTATACAGACACTCAAACTCAGTGTTCTCTTTATTTTGTTCACCACATGGCACTGGGTAGCCACATATATTAACCACTAATTTTATAATTGTTTTACAATTTGTAAATGTTAGATCAAATTCTGAAAGAAAAACAGATTTTAAAAACAGGATTGATAAAATACTATTTCTGAACACTGGGGGACAGATGTAGATCTTTAAACATCTTTAAACATGCAAGTACTCCTGTGTTATTTCCTCAAGCTGGCCACCATGTCAACTTTTGAGGAGGAACAGTTCGAGGACTTGGGGGAAGGCCTGTCCATTACTGTGGCAGAAGTCACCAACGTACCGTATTTCCAGCCTACAGTACAAGTCGCTGTTTTTTTAAACTACGGTAATTTTCATGTCCTGCGACTTATACGGCAAAGCGACATATTTAGGGATTTTTTCCCATATTTTTAGACCAATTTTTGGCTGAGATATGACCGTTTCCATTCATTATGACGAAAAAAAATGGAGCAGTACTACTTTCGGCCGCTAGGGGTGCAGTACCACTTTCGGCCACTAGGGTTCACCGATCGTTCCCAGCTCATGTGTCCGACAGCAGACTCATCTGGTCGGACTCACTCTGTCGCAGCCCGGCCTCCTGCTCTCTGGAGCTCTGACACTTCCAGAGAGTCCACTGACCATTCCCAGCTCATGTGTCCAACCGCAGCCTCCTCTGCTCGTACTCACTCTGTTGCAGCACGGCCTCCTGCTCTCTGGAGGTCTGAACTACTGTTAGCTCAGTGTTTTACTGTTCGCAAAATAGCTCAAGAACCACAGGACAGATTTTGATGAAACTACAGAAAGTAATCACTGGATGGACATTTACAACTGATTAGCTTTAGGAGATGTTTGAGCTAAAATTCGATTAATTTATAATTTATTTTCGCAGCGCGCGCACGTTTGGAAGACCGTCAAAGCGAAACAATTTAAATCCAGCCGATTTGAACATTACGTGACTTTTTAAAGGAAAAGTTCAGCTCAGAAACACTTTTGCTATAATGTCAGCAAACATACAGCAAACCCCCGACCTACGACCCCATCGACCTGCGAACCACGGGACCTACGAACGTATCATATTTAATAAAAATATGAAATTACTGTATTAAAAAAAAAAAATTTTTTTTTTTTTTTGTGTTTAAATGTTCTTAATTTCATGTGTACATCACTTTGTTGCAGCTGTGGTTGTTTTAAAGGCTTTATAAATAATAATTATGATAAAAATGATCATTTCTGATCATTTTTGCGCAATATTGGGCAGCAGGAAGTAGGTCTTCAGTTTACACGGTCACAAATTAATGTAGAACACCGGACGCCATTTTAGGTTCAGTCACGGGGGTCTCCGGTCACAAATTAATGTAGAACACCGGACGCCATTTTAGGTTAGCTGCCGGAGCTGCCGGGAGCCGGCCTTTGAAGACTGGTGACCAGGATGGCTTCATATGGATTAATTACTAGCTGGAATCGCTCTGTGAGCTCTGTGGACGTCTCAGGCTGGAGCAGCAGCTGCAGATTGATCGCCAATCGC
>JBBPBX010016355.1:0-13625 GCA_038048925.1 Garcialebias charrua
TGAAGTACTACCTGAACCAGAAACGCTGGCTGAACACTTTTTCATTCATTCATTCAGCCTGTATTTAATCAGATAAATCACATTGAGCCTCAAAGACTAATTTACAAGTGAGATCTGTTGGACAGACAATAAAAGTGGTGAAAAATGACATAGGGTTTGGAGACAAAAAAATTCCTAACACATTTTTGACCTCTCCTTGAAAGTCAAAAATGTAGTAATGAAATAAAATCTCGCACACAAGCACATAATGATGCCAACATTACACGGGGGGGTGAGACTCAAAGGCGGTGAGTAGCCAGCCCGCAGGGGCACTGCAGAGTTCAGATAAAATCACTCAGTTCACATACAGTAGTTCCCTCTGGAGAGATCCACACTCGAGGATGTCCAGAGGTGAATCCAGAGTCCTGAAATGATGACAGAATGTTTATTCAGCTGGGCTCCTTAGAAAAGTCAGTGGAATTCCTCAGTAAAAGGGTTGGGAGGGGTGAGAGCATCAGGTTTACAAAACTTCTACAGGCGTGTTGAGATAAGGCGGCCTGTCAAGGTCAGTCAGGGAGCCGAATTTCAGATAAGCACGATTGTTTTGGGAACAGACAAAACTTTTATGACATCTACCTTCCGTCTGTGTCGGTCCACTCGCTTCTGAAATGTCCAAATTGAAATGACCATACCAATGGAACGTGCCTGAAAAAATCCCCGAGATCTAATCCATTCAGTCTGGTTCTCGAGACATGAACCAAGCCATCATGTAAGGCAGGCACCCTGACCAGGTCCAGATTTGCTCCAGACGATTTCCTTGTTTGTTGATAGACCAGGAACAAGCCGAATCCAAAAAGCAGGAACCAGTTATCATAAATCCAATTAAATATGTGTCCTTAAGCTCCACAGATGACAGCAGAGATAGACACGTCATCAAGTCTTCCAAGTTGATGAGATATCCAGCTGTGTGCATGCCAACAGTGGTCTGTACCCTGCTGAAAGCCAGGGATACTGTCTTCAGGTCTGGCGCCTCATAGGAACTGGGGTGGTAAAGGAAAGAGCCGGCTGCTAGTATTAAAAAGGCCAAAGCAACATACGCATGGAAGATCCAGGGACATTTCTCCTCACAGGACCCACAGAGCATATGGAAGGGCATTAAGTTCATCACAGATTACAAAAGCAGGGGTGCACAATGGCCTGAAAACCCATCGCTGCCTGATACTCTTAATAGGTTATACGCCTGCTGTAAAGACCCAAATAGACCACCCAGCACCAGACTCACCTCTCCATCAGAAAAGGAGGTCCTCAGCGTGACCTCAGCAGAAGTAAGTAGGACGTTCAGAGGGACTAATCCTCATAAAGCAACTGTCCCAGACAACATCCCATGGAGGGTGCTGAGAGACTGTGTTGTTCAGCTCTGCAAGGTGCTTGCTGATACCTTTAACTCCTCCCTCACCCTGGCAACTGTTCCCGCCTGCCTGAAGACCACTACCATCATCCCAGTTGCTAAGAGCTCTGCAGTCACTGGTGTGAATGACTACCGGCCAGTAGCCCTCACCCTGATAGTTGCTAAATGCTTTGAAAGACTGGTCATTGCCCACATGAAAGATACCATCAACATCAGTGAGGACCCACACCAGTATGCATACCACAAGAATCGATCAACAGAGGATGCCATCTCCTCTGTGGTCCACATTGCTCTCACCCACCTGAAGCAGAAGGACTCCTACATCCATATGCTCTTTGTGAACTTCACGTCCACCTACAACACATGATTCCCCATACCATGATGGACAAACTACCGTACTCACAACCAACAGACCACAGTCTGTGAGGATCCACAACTTATCCTCCTCCACCATAACCCTCAGCACTGACTCCCTCAGGAATATGTGTTGAGCCTCCTCCTGTTCACTTTGCTCACATATGACTGTGCACCTACCCATCCAGGCTGCCATATTGTAAAGTTTGCAGATGATACAGCGGTGGTTGGATGCCTCACAAACAACGATGAGTCCAGCTACAGGCAGGAGGTGGAACACCTGGAGAGATGGTGCAGAAGAACAACCTTCACATCAATGTGAAGAAGACAAAGGAGATGATCATGGCTTTTAGAAGGAGCAAACCCCCTCCCCACGAACATAGGAGGATCTGTGGTGGAAGTGGTTTCTAGTTACAAGTACGTTGTGCACTTGAATGACGACTTCAGCTGGGGCATCAACACTACCAGCGTGATCAAGAAAGCTCATCAGCAACTCTACTTCCTCAGACAGCTGAGGCGAGCTGGACTGAGAAGCTCAGTCCTCACCTCCTTCTACAGGTGTGCAGTGGAGAACATCTTGTGCTCCACAATCAACGTTTGATATGGAGGCTGCACAGCTGCAGAAAGAAAAGCTTTGCAGAGAGTGGTGATAACATGATGTTTGCTGAATATGACCCCAAATGGCAGACCAAAGAACACGAGGACAAGCGGGTACAAAAGTGATCTTTTTATTTACAGTGCAGGAACTGGAATGGGCTGTGGAGAGAAGAGGGGAGGCGGTGAATATCCTGAGGTCCAATGATTCTTTATGACAATTGTGCTGATAGAAGTATTTGTCCTTACTGTAGAATTTGTTTGCAGGTGGCGTCGGAGTAATGGGTTACGGAGGGCGAGGTCCGGAGAGACTGTGGGTCCAGTGGGTGAGTACAGATGAAGTTGAAGAGTGGTGAAGATGTCCAGAATGAAGTCCTTAGTTATGGGTTTGGTGTGCAGGGTTGGCAACCAGACGCAGCCTTGGAGACGAGTGAACAGGCAGGACTGAACAGGAGCTGAACAAACGGGCAAAGGCAAAACAGGTTAGTGCAGACGAGTCAAAACTAGGAGTCAGAGGCTGTGACAATATTACCCAAGGTAATCAATGTTCGAGCGTAGGCTGAACGTCTGGTTGTGGTTTAAATAGAGCAGGAGGTGAAGGTCTAGGAGGCAGGTGTAGCTAATCAGCTGATTAGCTGCTGCTTGAGGTTGCTGCTGCTTGAGGTGCTGGAGGGGGAGGCAGGACTCCAACAGGTGAAGGCTGCACAGAAGATGTTGTAGTCAGCCTCCTCACCATCACAGACATCTACACCTCCAGATGCAGGGAGAGAGCTACCTGCATCATGAAGGACCCCACTCACCCAGCACACACATTTTTTTGCCCCACTCCCCTCAGGCAGGAGGTTGAAGAGCATTAAATGTAGAACACCTAGACTGAGGAACATCTTCTACATTGAAGCTGTTAGACTCATAAGTCCCTAACCTGGATAATCACTGTAAGGTAAAAAAAAAAATCACTGTAATGCCATTTTAACTGGCGATATCTGTGCTGCTGATTATTCACGCTGCTGATCTCTTCCCTTTATACTCCCTCAAGTTAACCTATTTACTTACCCGTGATTTCTGTCGAAAAATCTCCTTGTGCGATCACTTCCTTGTCTCCCATGTGCTCCTTGTTGTAATCTTCTGTTTTCACTGATGAAAGTGAACTTATATACTGTATTCTTTAAAGAAAAAGAAAATGATAAATAGTCTCACCTGTCTGTCTACTCTCTTCTGTCATCTTCCATGTCACTGTTGCATCTCTCCTCCTTGTACTCCTGGAATCCTCGCTTCCTCGCATGCATAAGAATTTTTTTTTACACCCTGAAAACCTGTTGCCAGAAAAATGAATACCATATTATGTGTGTCCTGCCACTGTGGTCAGCCACGAGTCCAAATTTAAAAAGCATCCTCCTTTTTTATATTGATAAATTTTATACATTTTTGTTTAGAGCTTGAAGCTTCAAAGTGGAATAAGATATTATCAATGCATATGTGGCCCAGAAGACTCTGAATCTGCCTCACACTGTCCATACAGCAATATTATCATTTTGCAGATATGACCACTCTCTATTTTCTAATGATTTTCTGTCTTGGTTGGTGGATAACACAACTTCCATTGTCTGTTGAAACTCAAGAGCTTAACCATAAACGCCTATTTCACCAATCGATACGGTAATTTCATACAGGAAAATATGAGCAGCTACAAATGGGGTTATGGGGGAGTGGGTAGGGAACAATGTCACTTTTTATTCCCAAGACACATGGGATAAAAGCAGACATCAGTGGATCCGTCTGGCAGCAGTGAGTATCGGTACGCAAATGGACAATTGGACACTTTTATCTGCTGGCTTTGATGTTGGTGAGGAGGCCGATAGTGATTCAAGGACGACTGCAAAACGGTGGGAGGGGTGAGGTAGCTGAGGAAGGCACAGAGATAAAGAAACACCATGGTGTTTGNTGCGAATCGCGTATGCGTAGTAAAAAAATACTTTTGCGCGTACTTGCCCTGAGGGGCTACGCGAGGCTACGCTGCGTACGGGGCGTACGTACGCTGCGTATTGGCGTATTGTGAGGACGCTCGAGTGTATCTCGCCCTTAAGTTTAAAGTATTCAAGTTAAATTTTTAGTATTTTTTATTTAGCATTTCAGTAGTACATTTTATATGTAAATTTAAGGTTTTTGGATGAATGCTATTTTTATTTGTTTAGAAGGTTAATATCATTTTATTTAGCATTTAGTAGTACATTTTATTTGTAAATTTAAGGTTTTTGGAGGAATGCTATTTTTATTTGTTTAGAAGGTTAATATCATTTTATTTAGCATTTAGTAGTACATTTTATTTGTAAATTTAAGGTTTTTGGAGGAATGCTATTTTTATTTGTTTAGAAGGATTAAGTATACAGTATTTGATAATATTCAAGTTACATTTTTACCCAACACTACTACAGTTATAAGTTACATTGCCATTACAAGTAATTAATGTTTTGTTGACTATTAGATGTTAAACGAGAAATTCAGTTTACAACCTTTCTATACAAGTTTATTTAGTTGATGGACATTTAAATGACTGAGCCAAATCAGCCAACAATTCCACTTGAGACTAGAACAGACTCTCAAATTAATATTGAAGGACAAGAAGTTAACCCTGAAGCTTCACAAATTCCAGTGTCTCAACTAAGGAGAAGCACAAGAGTCAAAACTTTTACAGAAAAAGGGAAAGAAATGCAAGATAATAAAGTCAAAGGGCTTCAGCAGAGATTTGATTACATTTTTGCAAAATGGACAACACATGCCAAATCATCTAAGCAAGCACTGTCACAATCAGAACCTTTAAATGAGGACATTCTTAATGACATTATTGGAGATGTTACAGGCCTCTCTGCAGACGTCCAGCGAGTATACAACGAGCTACGCCACAGAACAGTAATCTCCTTCACATTCCGAGAACCAAATTAAGGACCATGGGAGACCGGGCTTTCAGTGTGGCTGCCCCCCGCCTGTGGAACTCTCTTCCTGACTGTCTGAGAGCCCCACAGTCTGTGGTTGACTTTAAGAGCGGCTTGAAGACCTTTCTTTTCAACCGAGCATACTCTACCTCCTCATGATTCTACTTTTGATCTTAGTTGATACTGTTATTGATTTTACTTGTTTTATTACTGTTTTACTGACATTTAATTTCTGTTGCACCTTGTAGCACTTTGAGATTTTCATTAATGAAAAGTGCGTTATAAATTGAATTCATTATTATTATTATTATTATTACGCCAACATTCACCTCCTGACCAAGAGACACGTCGCAAAGTAGACGTCTGTGTTCAAGTCTCAAAGTTCATCGTATCCAAGGCGACAAGTTTCGTGGATGGAACGGTTACAGAAGAGAAGCAAGGTTGGCCAGATGTAGGCTCCCTCTTTCATTCAACTCTCAGTAAGTCATACACCTCTCAACATCCCAGTCTATCCTCTGTAAAACGCCAGGAAGCCGTAGCAGAAGCAGCTGCGAGCCAAGCTATTCTAGAAGTATTAGAACAACAAGAAATCGAACAGAAGGAAATTGAAAAACTTGAAGCTGAAGTTAGAAGAAAAGCAGCAGAGCAAGAATCCTTAGCCAGAAAACTTCGTTTAGAAAGAGAAGCAGAGGAACTTAAGTTGAGAATGCAAAGAGAAGAAGATGAAGCTAAGTTTAAGGCTAAACAAGAGGAAGAATATACAGTCTTACAAAGATTACTTGATGAAAAGAAAAGAAAGTTTCAGCACTTAGAAAAAGTGAAAGATCTACGTGCAGCACAAGCAAAGATGCAATATGACTCATTAATCTAAAAAAGCTAAACCCGGAGGCCTCCACCCCTGTTCAACTGTCCCCCTCCTACAATGCTGTGATTGCTAGTATCACTCAGCCCTCTGTGAATAGCAAACAACCATCAGGGTGCTAACGATCCTTTGTTAGGCTGATGGTCCTCCTTGATCATGTGAGCAGCTGGTTTTGGTTGTCATCAGCCAACTGGTTGTGTAACACTGTGAGAGGGTGCTATTTATAAGACTGAGCTGAATACAGCAACTCAGACTGAGGAAGTCTTTCGGACGAAAGACGAAACGTTTCTACAGTTTTTTTTGCTTTATTTTGTTTTGTTTTTTTGAATGTCCAGAGGACCAGACTTAGCTTTTTTAGATTTTTCTACCTGGATTATTGAGCATGTATCAGGGTATGACTCATTAAGTTTGCCAGAGGAGCAGAAGTTGAGCATAATAAAGCCAACTACAGAAAGTAAGGCCTTTGAAAATGTAACTGCTCCACTTCAAAGGTACATTAGCTCACAAGCACTGCTCCCAAGAGAAATTGTGTCAGGCGGGGAAGATGAGCCTTACGCCCAACGCACAGATCTCGGCTGGAGCATAGTTGGACAAAGCAGTCCATACCTGAACCATGGAGAAGCCATTTGTGTCAGTCATCGTATCATAGTGAGGAAAGTCATTCCACATCACAAACCTTCTGTTGATCTTCAGAGTGAAGTCCACTACATAAACAGAACCAAAGTAAGAGATGTTACTTCTTCAGAGATTGTTGAAGCACTGGAGTCGGACTTCTCAGAAAAGGAGATTGATGACAATCCTGTGTCTCAGCATGATCTCAAGTTTCTTTCAAAACTCAAAGAAGGCATCAAACAAAACGAAAGTGGCCACTATGAAATGCCTCTGCCCTTTCGTAAAGAACGACCCAAGTCTCCGGATAACAAAGTAAGCGCAATACACCGCTTGAAATGTCTGGAGAGAAGATTAAGAAAGAACGAATCATACTACAATGACTACATCAAGTTCAAAGATGATATAATCTCCCAAGTTGATGCAGAAAAGATCCCTGAAAAAGAGTTAAAAGGCAGTCCTGTGTGGTATATTCCACACCACGGGGTTTATCACCCACACAAACCAAAGAAAATCCAGGTGGTATTTAACTGTTGGGATGAGTACCAAGACACATCCCTCAATGACCATCTGTTAACTGGCCCGGACTTGACAAACACATTCGTGGGTGTTCTCGGTCAATTCTGCAAGGGGTCAATCGAAATGTGTGGTGTTGAACAAATGTTTCACCAATTTGGAGCAAAAAGAGAAAACCAGGAACATCTGTGCTATTTATGGTGGGAGCAAGGAAACCTGGACATGAACCTGTCCGTTTACCCAATGAAAGTCCACTGTTGCTTACTAGTGGAAAATGGTTAAAGTCACAGAAGTATACCCTGGATCAGATGATAGGGTGAGGAAGGTCCGACTGTTAATTAGTGAGAGTACTGTACATTAGTCAAACGTGGTAAACGTACAACAAAGACAGTTTCACTTGACTGACTTGTACATAAGGTTGTTGTTTGGCTTGAAGCACAGTGATATTTTTTGTTTGTTTCATTTTTAGAGTAAAGTGTCAGTTCGATTTAGAGAAATCCCACATACAGGATGTGTGATTTGGTGGGAGTGTAACTGCCACAGTTTGTTTTGTTTCACATTCATATGGCTTACTGTTTGTTTTATTATATGTAGTTTTACTTGTCACCTGTAGTTGGCGCTGTGTTCAGGTGTGAAAGGTAACGCTGTATTAAGGTGAAAAGTACCAGAAGAAGTCAGTTTCAGTAGTAGAAAGGATGTGAGTTTCAGCTAGTAAGCACGGACCTTTAAAGGGATTGTGACATGATTTTTTTACTATTCATAAAATTGCTCAAAATATATATATTTTATCATTTAAATATGTTTGTTTTTGCAAACAAAATGATAAATCACTTTAATTTTGCTTTAAAAGTGATTTTGAACTTCAAGCCGTGTTTAATCATGGGAAATCCGATTACACTCGAACGCACCATATGTGATGTCACACTGGGCAGAGGGCTGTGGTGTCTTTAAAGGTTCAGTATGCAGTTTCTGTAGAACTGCAGAACTTAGAAATATTTTCAACAGGCAAAGCATTCTGATCCCTCCCCTCAGAGCCATATATGGCTCTGCCCCCTTGTGGTCTGTTGAATTTCAAATTCAAGCTCTGTTTTTATTGGCTGATTCAAATTCAAGCTCTGTTTTTATTGGCTGGTTACAAACTCTGTTTTTATTGGCTGGAAAATGGCGGGTCACCTTTTCTTTTTAGAAATGCTTATTTACCACCTGGAGAAGCAAGGGGACAATATATATATATTTTTTTTTCAGAGATTACCTGGCTAACATCAGTCTGTCAGGAGGTAGTGACAGAGTGAAGAAATATGTTCATAAAAAAAGCTACATACTGAAGCTTTAATAGCGGACAATTTAAAACTGGACGAATTTAGCAATCTAAGTGAAGATTTGAGCTATTTGTCTTCATTTTGGGAAGCAGAAAATTGTTTGGGTGATGGAACAAGAAACAACAGGATCTAATTTAGGTCTGATGCTGTATCAGACTTCCTTCATGTCGAGCTGCTCATACCTGCGCACTGTGACAAGCCCAGAGCTCTGCCCAGTGTGACATCACAGATGGTGCGTTCGTGTGTAATGGGATTTCCCATGATTAAACACGGCTTGAAGTTCAAAATCACTTTTAAAGCAAAATTAAAGTGATTTATCATTTTGTTTGCAAAAACAAACATATTTAAATGATAAAATATATATATTTTGAGCAATTTTATGAATAGTAAAAAAATCATGTCACAATCCCTTTAAGTTGAAGAAGAGTTCTAAGAAGCTGAAACTGAAGAAACAAGCCTAATTCCTTTTAGTAGCACACAGCCAACGAGGTATGTTTGTTTAATTTCTGTATTTTGTTTTGCTTAGAGTGTACAAGCATTTGATATGAATATTTGTTCTTTATTTTCCTTAATAGTTAATTGCTGTTTACTTTGTGTATCTTCTTTAGTTTTCACGTGTCGAATCCCAATAAATTCATCAGTTTGAGGAAACCACTTGTGTCTGGGCGTGCTTGAAAGGAGTTATACAGGTAAATCTTTTGAACCTCATGGGCTCATTTACGAAAGCGACCTGCTAAAACTAAAGAACAATGAACAGCAGTGATAGAATTTCCTTAAACAATAAACAATAAACAAACAAACAATAAACAATAGAAAACAAAAGAGAGAAAAAAAATAAAATAAAAAAAAATATATATATAATATATATATATATATTTTTTCAGAGTCAGAGTCAGAGAGAATTTATTGTCATTTGCACCGCATGTAGTACATGTGTTGAAAACGAGATTATGTACACAGGGTCCCAGTTACATCCAACAACAAATGCAAGAGAAAAACAGTAATAACATCTAGGATTAACTAAGAGAGACATCAGCTAGTAATACACTAAGCCCTAATGTAGTAGAAAAACATCATTATAAACAGCAGCACGAACATGAGCAGATGGTCACAGATGAACGCAGCAACAAGAAACAGATCAGCATCAGCATGATGTGACATTTTGCAGTGTTTATTCTTATTATTTATTTATTCATGAGTCTGACAGCCTCAGGGTAGAAGCTGTTCCTCAGTCTAGTGGTTCTACATTTGATGCTCCTCAACCTCCGTCCCGAGGGGAGTGGTGCAAAGAGTGAGTGTGCTGGGTGAGTGAGGTCTTTCATGATGCAGGTGGCTCTTTTCCTGCATCTGGAGGTGTAAATGTCTGTGATGGTGGGGAGACTGACTCCAACAACTTCTGTGCAGCCTTCACCACTCTCTGCAGAGCTTTCCTCTCTTCAACTGTGCAGCCTCCATGCCACACGTTGATGCTGGAGCACAGGATGCTCTCCACTGCACACCTGTAGAAGGAGGTGAGGACTGAGCTTCTTAGACCAGCTCGTCTCAGCCGTCTGAGGAAGTAGAGTCTCTGATTACCTTTCTCCGACATTTAACAAGAAATGTACCCAAACAATTGTTTGTTAGCTCGAAATTATAGCAAAAGGTGTGTCTCAGTCTAACGTTTTCTTAATAAATGTACTTAAATGGTTAAATCGGCTTTATTTATTTTTTTAAATGTCGCTGCCTCAGTGCCTGTGTGCTCCGTGATCGCTCAGCGGTGACAAACAGGAAAAAGGAGCGCGGCTCGTTTCGCCGACATTTAACAAGGAAATTACCTAAACAATTATTTGTTAGCTCGAAATTATAGCAGAGGTGTGTTTCTGTCTGTCATTTTCTTAATAAATGCACTTTAATGGTCAAATTAGCTGCATTTCGCCACCGTGGTGCAGCTGGCTGCTGGGTTGAAGGTTCAAGCAGAGAGGTGGGGAGAGTATGGCAGGCCGATTGAGTCATTAATAGCTAGTGAAGATTCTCAGTCATCAGGACATGGTGAATTCTAAAAAGTGCAAGAAAAAAACAATAAAGTATAGTATAATAGTATAATAAATAAAGTCCAGTTGTTTTTGTCTTGAACTTTTTTAAATGTGTCATTATAGGCACGTTTTCCTATTACATGATACAACAGCATGCCATTCTACTTTTTTTTCAGTCAGAATGAATGAAACAGTCATATTTCAGTGTTATGGTTTATAAATATGGGGAAAAAAATATAAATATGTCACTTCGTCCTATAAGTTGCAAGGCATGTAAATTATGCAAAAAACTGCAATTTACAGGATGAAAAATACAGTAGTTATTATTTTTCTCCCTCTCTTTTTGAATTATGCATGTGTTCAGTGTTGAATTATTTTAACTAAACTGTTCTGTTTTCAAGTTTACAGTTTTTGTTTGCCATTAGAGATATGTTATGTGTGGGAACAATTAAACTTTTTCTCTTGGGTTAGATTTAAATAACAAGTAGGTCAGTGCTTTTATTGAGGCAAGAAGCAAATTGATGTATCCAGTAATTGTTATAAAACTACATTTACTACCAAAGTTTAGGAAGAAAATGACAGTAATCTATCACTTTACAATTAGTTGCTCTAAACTGAAGTACAACAGGTTGCCGCTACGGTTACAGCTCGGTGCCGTGATGGTATTAAAAAATATTTTGATGGTATTAAAAAGGTATTAAAAGGTATTAAATTCAACTCTGGAATTTCTGCATATACCCTGTTGATCAGGCTGGTGGTGTTGTTGCTCCAGCTGAGGTTATCATTCAAGTGTACACCCAGGTACTTGTAGCTGGAGACCACCTCCACCGCAGATCCACCTATATACAGTGGGGTGTGGGTGTGTTTGTTCCTTCTGAAGTCCACAATCATCTCCTTCGTCTTCTTCACATTCATGTGAAGGTTGTTCTCTTTGCACCAGCTCTCCAGATGTTCCACCTCCTGTCTGTAGCTGGATTCATCATTATCTGTGATGCATCCCACCACAGCTGTATCATCTGCAAACTTAACAATATGACAGCCTGGAAGTGTGGCTGTACAATCATATGTGAGCAGAGTGAACAGAAGAGGGCTCAGCACACATCCTTGAGGAGAGCCAGTGCTGAGGGTGATGGTGGAAGAGGAGAAGTTGTGGATCTTCACGGACTGTGGTCTGTTTGTTAAGAAGTCTAGTACCCAGTTACAAATAGAGGGGCTTAGTCCAAGTGTAGATAGTTTGTCTATCAGAGTTTGGGGGATCATGGTGTTGAAGGCAGATGTGAAGTCCACAAAGAGCAGACGCACGTATGAGTCCTTCTGATCCAGGTGGGTGAGAGCAGTGTGGACCACAGAGGAGATGGCGTCCTCTGTTGATCGGTTCTCGCGGTATGCATATTGATGAGGGTCCTCGTTGATGTTGACGGTTGCCTTGATGTGGGACATGACCAGTTTCTCAAAACATTTAGCGACTATCGGGGTGAGAGCCACCGGTCTATAGTCATTCAGACCAGTCACTGTGGAGCTCTTTGGGACTGGGATGATGGTCGCGGTCTTCAGGCAGGTGGGAACTGACTCCAGTGCAAGTGAGGTGGTGAAGATGTCAGCCAGCACCTCACAGAGCTGGTCCGCACATTCCTTCAGAACTTTCCCTGGGATGTTGTCTGGACCCGTAGCTTTATGAGGGTTGATCCTTCTGAGACTACCTCTCACTTCTGCTGCGGTCACTTTGAGGTGCTCCTCGTCTGGTGATGAGGTGAGTCTGGTGCTAGTTGGTCTGTTTGGATCATCAAAACGTGCATAAAACTTATTGAGGGCATCAGGCAGGGATGGGTCCCTGGGGCATTGTTTGCTTTTGCCCTTGTAGTCTGTTAAGCATTTGATGCCCTGCCACATGCTCCGTGGATCATGTGAGGTGAACTGTCCCTCGATCCTCTGTGCATACGCGGCTTTGGCCTTCTTTATGCCATCATCCAGTTCTCTCCTGCACTTTCTCAACTCCTCAGTGTCTTTAGACTTGAATGCAGTGTCCCTGGCTGCCAGCAGGGTGCGGACATCCTTATTTAGCCAGGGTTTTTGATTGGGGTAAAATTTAACACACTTTCTTATGGATACATTTTCAGCACATGTACTGATGTAACCCAGGACTTTTAACAAAGTATCAAAAAACGCAAAACATTATAAGGTATATGTATAAAATCAAAGACAGGAACAAATCTGCATTGGTTTTTGCCAGGATTCCAACAGATTCTGAACTTTTTAAGAGTCCTTGGATTGAGGCTGCTGCCGTTTTGCCTACCGGTACCTATAAAATATTTTTAAACTACCTATAAAATATTTTTAAACTACCTATAAAATATTTTTAAACTATCAAGTTGAATTTCCCTTGTTGCTGGGAGTTGATGGCACTACTAGGTGGATAAAGTGCAACATTGTAGTGCCATTGTACAATTTACACATGTTCTTTTTTTATTTCTTTTTCTTTTAGAGACTGAGGTTTCTGTGGCGGCAGTGGTGACCCCTGGTGTCTGGTCTTGTGTGTTTAGTGAGAGCACCTTTTTTAAATTTGTTAGCTGTGTTTAATTTTTTTATCTTGTTCAGTTGAAGAGTCCAGGGTGATCCCTTTTCCTCTGCACTGAATGTTGTCCCATCCCTCACTACGTCCCCCATCGGTAAGCCTCAGTTTCATTTGAAATTTAGATTGTTTTTAATACGTTTTGTTAAATGCATTCACTGTTTTTAACTATTTAAATTCAGGTAATCAGTAATTTAAAGTTATTGAAACTGAATAGATTTTGTAAATTTTTTGAATCTCGTCTCCTCATTTCCAGCAGAACTTACCTGTGTCCTTATTACAACCTTTTAACATTACGTACTTGGGTTTTACAATAAGGAAGATCCACAATAAGTGGTCACAAATTCGCGTTGCTGGAAGGATCTGCTGTCTGTAAAGGGAGACCTGATTCTTTGATTTGTTTTTTTGTTCTCTTTGTGTAGTAGCATTATATATATATATATATATACTGTATATATATATATATATATATA
>JBBPBX010016355.1:27130-48255 GCA_038048925.1 Garcialebias charrua
CACTCCCCCCCCCCCCAAAAAAAAAAAGTCTACAAAGAATAAATATATTGGCAACCAAGAAGATGTCCTAAAGAAATTGCATTTGTAACACAAATCAAATATAAAACAGATGTTTACATCATTTTATTTTATGTGTATTTTTGTTTTTATTTTTCATTGTGCTTCAACTGATTGCATTGTCCTGATAATACATGTAGCCCATCAGTACAATGTATGAGCAAGTACTCCATTACTGTATAAGTACTTCAACTTGATTAGAAAAAAACATGTTTGGTGCATCTGTGGGAAAGTGAACTGAATAAACATTAATTGTTATCTCTTTATTATACAACTTTTTTTTGTTAACAGGTGTAAATAATATATATTTTAATAAATCACACCTAACTTAGTAAATAATACCAGTTTGGAATGATATTTGTGCTTCAGGTTTCCACCATGGTTTTATAGAGTTCATGTTCAAGTGGGTTTTATTGTCATTCACATATGTGGTACGTGAGATGGAATGAAATTGTGTACACGTGGTTCAAGTTACATCCAACAAGTACAAATTGTAAAAAGAAACGGCAAATAAGGATCTAAAATATAAACTGAAATACGCTAAACAAACAGTACACCGAACATCAGCACCAGCTTGAGTCTTTGTGAGTAGATGAGGACGAATGAATACAGCAGCAAGAAATAATCAGCAGCACATCAACAATCAAAACGGCATTACAGTGATTTCTTTTTTGATTTTCCTGTTTAGAGATTCATGAGTCTAACAGCCTCAGGGTAGAAGCTGTTCCTCAGTCTAGTGGTTCTACACTTAATGCTCCTCAACCTTCGTAGTTAACCAGTTTATGTTTACTGTGAGATCAGATTGTATATAACTTACGTACAACAAGTGTTTTTCTATTTTTTCTTGGGGTCATGTTCTACGAACCAGTAAAATCAAATAAAGCTGGCTCCGTGTCTTGTTTGTCACTTGCTGATTTGTTCTGTTTGATGCAAATTATCACCAAAACACAGCACAAAGTTTTTTTTTTGTTTTTTTTTTACTTACTGTTCCCAGTTAGCATCCTTTCTTATTCAGGCAACAACCCCTGCAGAAAACAGGTTTAATTATGACAAAAGGATAAAGTGTTTGACATGAGGCTGCACTGGAGACCTCCTCATGTTCTGGGATTTAAAGATCAACCTCAGCTGCTCCAACTTTTTTTTTTTTTTTTTACCTGCTTTTTCTTTCTGGGTCACGTGGAGTTGGTATATCTCCAGCAGCAGTGACTGTTTTGTGAGACAGGCAGGGGACAGTCCATCACAGTCAGGGACACACAGAGACACAGGGACTGTTGCTGAGAAGTGTCAGCTCTAACAAGTGCAGCACCCACTTCTAGAGTTGTCTCCAGATTCACATTCTGTGTTTTACAAAACACTCATTGATCAAATTTAACTAAGCAAGACAGCAGATTGTGTCAAATCTTTGACACAATTTCTCATTCTGAGCTGAATTGCTGAAGGTGGAAAGGATCGCAACTCCCTTTGAACAGGCAGAGACATCAGAACCAGACTGTGGAGTTGCCTTGTCTGGCTGAAGAAGGCGTCGCCAACAAACATGCATTTCATGAACCATGAATCTGCGGGTTTCTGTTCACAAGTGGGTCTGGCCGGCTCAGATACAGAGGCGGCTCAGGGGCCAAGGCACGTTTTTTTTTTTTCTTCTGAATGCTCGTTGGAGGACTGAACACGCATCAAACCCGGACTGAACCGTCTTATGAAAGGGGCTTTAGTGAGCATGCTGCTTTTGTAGCTGCATAAATAATCCATTATCAGCTGGACTGGTCCTGTTCTGATTGTAGAATTATCACACCATTAAAAGCATGTTCTTCACTTCTGTTTGACAGCACATATACACCATGCGCTGTCCCAGCACGGATCAGGAGTGTGTTGCTGCATGCAGTCATGTGTGGAGCGTGCATGTTTGATTCCTCCATGTAACCTCTGCCAGTTCAGCTAACCCTCCAACAGGCCAGCAGATGGCCTTCCCCAGGATCTGGCTCCCAGAGGGATGGACGCTGACCAAAAACAGACAAAATAAGACGGAGCAGAGCTTTCCTCAAGGTGCTTCTGCTGCCAGATGGCAGGAAAAGTTTCCTGACCCACAACACAAAATAAGTCAGACGGAACCGCAGAGCTCTGAGATATTTAAAAATAAACACCATCAGTTTGTGTTGTGAGTGACTCTGGCTGACACAATGTAGCCATTTTTGTGTTTCGTACATTCACTTGGCTGTGGCAGCCATATTGAATTAAATTTGCTTTTTTTTTTTAAACGTTCATTTGTAAAGGAACATCCAGTTATCAGTGTGGCTGCCCCCCGCCTATGGAACTCCCTCCCTGACTACCTGAGAGCTCCACAGTCACCGGTTGACTTTAAACAAGGCTTAAAGACTTTTCTTTTTAAGCGAGCCTACTCTGCCTCCTCATGATTTTATCTTTGATCTCATTTGATATTATCATTGTTTTTAATTTATTTTATTACTGATTTTTGTTGTTTGATCATTGGTTTTACTTGATTTTATCACTTGATTTTATCTTTGATCTTAGTTGATATTATCATTGTTTTTTAATTGATTTTATCACTTGATTTTATCTTTGATCTTAGTTGATATTATCATTGTTTTTAATTGATTTTATTATTGATTTTTGTTGTTTTATCATTGGTTTTACTTGATTTTATCACTTGATTTTATCTTTGATCTTAGTTGATATTATCATTGTTTTTAATTGATTTTATTATTGATTTTTGTTGTTTTATCATTGATTTTACTTGATTTTATCACTTGATTTTATCTTTGATCTTAGTTGATATTATCATTGTTTTTTAATTGATTTTATTATTGATTTTTGTTGTTTTATCATTGATTTTATTTGATTTCATCACTTGATTTTATCTTTGATCTTAGTTGATATTATCATTGTTTTTTTAATTGATTTTATTACTGATTTTTGTTGTTTTATCATTGGTTTTACTTGATTTTATCACTTGATTTGATCTTTGATCTTGATATTATCATTGTTTTTAATTGATTTTATCACTTGATTTTATCTTTGATCTTAGTTGATATTATCATTGTTTTTAATTGATTTTATTATTGATTTTTGTTGTTTTATCATTGGTTTTACTTGATTTTATCACTTGATTTTATCTTTGATCTTAGTTGATATTATCATTGTTTTTAATTGATTTTATTATTGATTTTTGTTGTTTTATCATTGGTTTTACTTGATTTCATCACTTGATTTTATCTTTGATCTTAGTTGATATTATCATTGTTTTTTTAATTGATTTTATTATTGATTTTTGTTGTTTTATCATTGATTTTAGTTGCACTTTGTAGCACTTTGAGATTTTTGTTAATGAAAAGTGCGTTACAAATTAAATTCATTATTATTATTATTATTATTATTATTATTATTATTATTATTATTATTATTATTATTATTATTATTATTATTATTATTATTATTATTATTTCCTGAAAGTTTCATTAATCCGTCCAGTGGCTCTGGGCGGCTCCCGCTCTCCAGTCCAGCAGGTGGCGGTAACTCGCATGCAGTCGCTTTGATGTCCGCTATTGAAGCGTAGAAGAAGAAGTTGTTCCACAGATGAAGAAGAAGAGAGTGTAAACAAAAGCCCGGGTCGTTGTCCTCCGGTCTTTTTCAGCATGTCTGGACTGAAGTTCAGTGCGAACCTTTCCTGGCTCTTCACCGAGCTCCCGGACTTCAGCCAGCGGATCTCCGCGGCCGCTGCCGCCGGCTTCAAGGCCGTGGAGGCCGGCTGGCTGTACGACTCGGAGCTGCCGGAGCTGCAGAGAGCCAGAGAGGCTGCAGGAGTGGACATGGTCCTCATCAACACCCCGCCCGGTACACACTACTTCTGGGTTTTACTGGTGTCATCAGCAACACACATCACGTAATATTACATAGCATCATAGTTTTATACTTTATATTTTTGTATGTAACTGGTACTGTGTACACAATTTCGTTCCACCTCATGCACCACATGTGATGTGAATGACAATAAAGAACCTTGAAGAGAAGATTTAAAAGAAACTCAGTAAAGAATAATTGAACGAATGAACATATATAAATATAAATGATTTAATTGTTGGAGTCAGTCCAGTTCAAGATGGCCGCCACACCTTGTGAACTTTGCAAACACATAAAGAGGCACCTCAGTCAAATGAGCAGACGTGTCACCTTAAAACTTGGAGTGGTAGGACCTGAGGGGCATTCACAAAACCAAGTGCTGAGTGATTGTTGTGGTTAACAGGGTTGCCAGATCTCCAGACAGAAACAAGCGGTCAGCTCCATGAAAACAAGCCCAAAAGCAAGCCCATCTGGCAACCCACCCCATTGTGTAAAAAAAAAAAAGGCAGTTTTTAAACAGTATAAACACATTTATTATGGCATTACATATAATATAACCAGCAAAATTATACATTGAAGAACGTATCCAGTCTAAAAAATAAAAATACATTTTGCATTTTTATACAGCTGGTTTCTTGTCATGCGTACAAATTAAAAAATAAAATTAAACTGCAAAGTCAACAAAAAACTTTCTTGAATATCCTGAATCATGCTCAATGAAGCAGGTAGAAAAATGGGGCTATTGCACGATTTATTAATGCTGTGCATTTTGTTCTGTGTATTTTCATGTCATTGTCAGTCGAAGTGGATCCAATGAGTTCTCCAAATGGTCCACAGCACTGATTGATGTGTGACAGGCTGTATGTAGGTGGCTATTTTTAGCTCATTTCTTTGTTTTGTTTTACGCCAACAGTACCTGAACGTAACAGCCGCCTTGACGTAACATACGTGGAAGGGGGGCATGAAGGGACAAACTACAGTACCTACCACTCGCATTACTGTTTGACAGAAAAACAAGCCCAAAAAACCACCACAAGCGGCTCACCGAATTTATAAGCAACTCCAGAAAAAATAAGCCCAATGTAGCTTGGAATAAGCTGCCTTGGTAATTATTGTTGTTAACCACAGCACAGAGCTGAAAGAAGCATCAGAAAGTTTTCCAACACACACGCCTTCTTCCTGATCCACTAGAGGGCGCTCCTTCTCTGTGGCTTCAACTTCTCCCTTCAGTTCCCTCTCTAGTAACTACAGATAGAAATGCTCCAAACTTGTGTCCTGACGCCAGGCCTCTAACTTTCATCAGAATGGACCCGGAAGGTGTGAGTGTTGTGTAGACGTGAGTTTGATCCAGGAGGCGGTCAGCAGAGAACACCGATGTTCTGATGGGGGTCTGACGATGCTCTTTTGATGTTCTGTACAGGAAATGTCCGAGCGGGGGACCTGGGTCTGGGAGCAGTTCCTGGGAGAGAGGTGGACTTCAGACTGGGTCTGGATCTGGCTCTAAAATATGCAAAAGCCTTGAAGTGTAAACGGTGAGCTGTCACCCCAGTACAGTACTTTTTTTGCACTTTCCAAACACACAAGTGAAAACCATTATTTTTATGACTATTATGTAAATAAAGGTTTTTGTTTTTTCAAAGCTGGTGGGTGTGACAAAACTGAGTGTGTCTTCTTTATAAAATAAACTTGAATATTGTTTTAAATTGGAAAGGCAAACATTTTCAAGAGAAATATCAAAATTTCACTTTTATTTTTATTTTTTATGACCTTGTTAATGCAAGTGAGCAAAATCTGAAAAAACTTTGTTTCAACATTATCTCCTCCAAAGGCTCAGACCAGTCGGTGTAAAAATTCTTGTGTATTATTATCTCTAGACCAGGGGTCACCAACACAGTGCCCGCGGGCACCCTGGTGCCCCCAAAGACCATTTGAGGTGCCCTCGGACCTGTTCTAAAAATAGCACAACTCACTACTAAGCTGCATTTAAAAATTTCATTTTATTTCAGTTGTTATTCTTTTTTGTATTTATATATATTTTAAAATGTCTATCTTAAAAATATGTTCTTAAAAATATGTTTATTATAAAAAAAATTCAATTTACGCTTTGTTATTTCCGAAGAGTTTATCAAACTGGTGCCCTTTATTAGACTCCGTACCCACAAAGTAGCTCTCAGTTTCAAAAAGGTTGGTGACCCCTGCTCTAGACCAAGTCTGCAACCTTTTTGATCAAAGAGACATTTCTGCTGCTTCACTCATTAAATTAAATAAAAAAAGAGTCCGGAGCCACGAAACCTGCTACAACTGTGATACCATACCAGTTTATTTATAAAGCACTTAAAAATACAGCATCAGCTGTCCGAAGTGCTGTACAAGAACAAAAACAAGCACAAAACAATAAAAACAATCATATAAATAATCAGAACATCACAAGTAAAATAATACAACATTAAAACAGAGATGTGAACTCACTCTGGTTTAAAAGCCAATGAAACTGTGATGATCAACTGGCGGCCCATGGGCCACCTTGAGCTAGTTGGAGGGAGCTTTTCTGACCAGTGGGGGTGACATTTTAAAACAAAGAATCAATAATGATTTTCAACATTTATTAATATTTTTACATTTTGGGACAAAAAATAACCATGATGTAAAGAAGTCAAAAGTCTCTACTAGTTTGGCTGAGTGGTTAGAGCAGTCGTCCTCCAATAATAATAATAATAATAATGTCTTGTCTGTCATCTGTGTATGTTTCCCATACACAGACGAAATTCGTCTCTGCATTTAACCCAACCACCACCAGGTGGTGCAGTGAGCAGCCAGAAAGCGCTCTGGGAGCTGGAGAATTAGGTGTGCACTCATAGACACCCCAAGGTGTGTAGTGGCCGGGGCGCGAACCCGCGTCCTTCGGGTCCCAAGTCAAAAGCCCTGCCAATTCCACCAGCCGTCTCATGCTGAAATGTCCTTGGACAAGACACTAAACCCCTCATTGTCTCTGATGTGTGTCCCATCAGTGTATGAATGTGATAAAGCTCTGATTATTTGTTGTATACAGATCTATTAGAGTGCTGTATGAATGGGTAAATGAGGCACAGACTGTTGTAAAGAGCTTTGAGTACCGTATTTTCTGGAATACAGTATAGGTCACACCTGAATATAGGTCGCATTGTCCAATTATTGCCAAAGAATTGGAAAAATCCATATATAGGTCGCACCTGAATATAGGTCACACCTACGTCAAAATGTGGACCGTGTTTAGCTCTGCTGCAAATGTCTCTTCCACAGGAGCGCACAGCAAGGCTTTTAAGAAGATTAACACTTAAAAACAATTATTTGTTTGATAAAAATTATAGCAAATATGTGTCTGAGCTGAACTTTTCTTTAATAAATGAATAATTTTAGCAGGATAAACACCTAAAAAAATACATTTGTTAGCTGACATTATTGTAAGAGTGTGTCTCAGTTTAATTTTTGTTGATAAAAGATTACAAATCAACTTATTTTATAAAAAGCCATAAATAGGTCGCAGGGCATGCAAAAATGATAAAAAGCCGCAACCTATATTTCGGAAAATACGGTATCTTGATTAGATAGAAAGGTGCAGTCCATTTACCTTTAGATGAAAATGAAAACACTGAACTCTGCAGGCCCATGTGGAGGAGGAATTAAGTATCCCACTTTGGAGTATTAAAGTAAAAAAAAATAGTGTTGCTCAAACATTTGCAGAAAATTGCCAATAAATAAATAACAGCCAAAGCCTTTTGTGTTGTGGGTATAAAAACCAGAACAATTACATTTCCTGTAAGTTTTGGTCAAAGTTTCTTAGAGCCACACATGAGGGACTAAAGAGCCACATGGGGCTCCAGAGTCACAGGTTGCAGACCCCTGATCTAGACCAGAGGACGCAAACAGAAGGACCGAGGTCTCGACCCTGACCCAAAATAAAGTCTTATCTAGACCCTGATCAGTAGAATTAAACAGTTTATATATATATATATATATGCAGTTTATTTATGTATCTGCCAACATTTCCTCTACCTGCTGCATAGTTCTGCTCTAAATTATGATAATTTACTTTATGCAGAAAGCTTTTCTAGTATTTAAGGTAACTGTCAGGTGTGGGCTGACAGAGGTACCAGCCTGAGGAGACAACATGACGAGTGAACAACGCCGGCATGGCCATCACTAAAACACAATTTAAACACAGACCTTTGCTAAAGAAAGATTTCTTGAGGTGAACCTTGCTGAATTTAATTTGAAGTCCTCTGATCAAGTCAAGCAGCGTAGAAAGTTCAGCAGGAAAAGTTTTTTTTTTTGATGGATGATGTTCAACATATGTACAGTAGTGTCTGTTCTATGGGTCCTGTGCACATAGTGACTTCTAAATTCAAACTTATTAAAAAAAAGTTTAGTTTTTTTCTCCCCCTGTGGTATTTTACGATGTGAGAGCTAAACGTTCTCAGTGTGTAATGTTGGTGTCAGGAAGGATCAGCTAATAACACCGTTAGACTTCTGTCGTTCAACGAACTGGAAGTAGGCATGAATATATCTATACCATAATGCATTGCAAACCACTGTCTTGAGCTTGTCTGGTGTAAAAATATCACCAAATCTTTCATGAAGTTCGCACGCTGTGGCAACCCCTGCACAAGGGGAAAGAAACGTGCTGCATTGCTGGATGCAGTCTCTTATTTATTTCTGTATTTATTGTTTTATGATTGGTCGCTGTGTTCCCTCTGCAGGATTCACCTGATGGCAGGGAGGGTTCCTGCGGACTCTCACAGACACACGGTCGCTCAAGAAATGGAAGCTGTGTTTGTGCAGAACCTGATCTATGCTGCAGATATCCTCTCCAAGGTAAGTAAACATGTTGGAGACGCAAAGTCCTCAAGTTAAACTTAGACTGTCATCAGGATGAGTTTTTCTGGAAATATCCCAACATGGCAGCATGCCGCAGCGTCTCAGTTCTAATGTGAATGTTCTGCCAGGAGGGGATCACTGGACTGATTGAGCCCATCAACACCAGGATCACCGACCCCAGATACTTCCTGGACTCTCCTCATCAGGGTAATCTGTGTGTCTCTGCAGCAGCTTTAACACTAACATGTAGTCAGATCGTTGATGATTCTCATCTACAGTAGTCCCTTGATTATCGTGGGGGTTACGTTCCATACACCACCACGATAGGTGAAAAACCATGAAGTAGCAGCGCTATATTTACTTTAGTATTTATATATTTTAAGGCTTTATAAACCCTTCCCACACTCTTGCAATGTTCTCAACTCTATGCAATTTTAAAAGCATACGTACCATATATGTACTGCAAAATTGTACCGTATTTTCCGGCCTATAAGTTGCAGTTTTTTTAAACTATGGTCATTTTCATGTCCTGCGACTTCTACGGCAAAGCAACATATTTATGTTTTTTCCCCCCATATTTTTACACCAATTTTTGGCTGAGATATGACTGTTTCCATTCATTCTGACGAAAAAAAATCGAGCAGTACCACTTTAGGCCGTTAGGGGCCACCGACCGTTCCCAGCTTATGTGTCCGACCGCAGCCTCCTCTGCTCGGACTCACTCTGTCGCAGCACGGCCTCCTGCTCTCTGGAGGTCTGAACTACTGTTAGCTCAGTGTTTTACTGTTAGCAAAATAGCTCAAGAACCACAGGACAGATTTTGATAAAACTTACAGAAAGTAATCACTGGATGGACATTTACAACCTGTTAGCTGTAGGAGATGTTTGAGCTAAAATTCAATTTACCGTATTTTCCAGAATATAGGTTGCGGCTTTTTATCATTTTTGCATGCCCTGCGACCTATATTCAGGTGCGACCTATTTATGGCTTTTTATAAAATAAGCTGATTTGTAATCATTTATTAACAAAAATTAAACTGAGACACACTCTTACAATAATGTCAGCTAACAAATTTTTTTTAGGTGTTTATCCTGCTAAAATTATTCATTTATTAAAGAAAAGTTCAGCTCAGACACATATTTGCTATAATTTTTATCAAACAAATAATTGTTTTTAAGTGTTAATCTTCTTAAAAGCCTTGCTGTGCGCTCCTGTTGCAGACATTTGCAGCAGAGCTAAACACGGTCCACATTTTGACGTAGGTGCGACCTATATTCCAGAAAATACGGTATATAAAATTTATTTTCGCAGCGCGCGCACGTTTGGAAGACCGTCAAAGCGAAACAATTTAAATTCAGCTGATTTGAAGATTACGTGCATTTATTAAGGAAAAGTTCAGCTCAGATACACCTTTACTATAATGTCAGCAAACAAATATATATTTTTAGGTGTTTATCGTGTTAAATTTTAAAGAAATGCAGCGTTCCCTCCCGCTGCGGGTGCACGTTTTGCACGTAGCAAAACTATTTTTTAATTCAGCTGATTTGACAATTACGTGCATTCATTAAGGAAAAGTTCAGCTCAGACACATCTTTGCTATAATTTTCAGCAAACAAATAATTGTTTTTAAGTGTTAATCTTGTTAAAGTCCTACGGTGCATGCTCGTGTGGCCATTTTGCAGCCAATCCATTTTTTGGCAAAACACCGGCCCACATTTCTGGGTTGTCACCGCTGACGCGTAACATATGCGCCGAGTCAGCGGTGACCCATAATAGATGCGACGTATACGGAGGTGCGACTTGTTTATGGATTTTTCCACTTTATTGGACATAATTGGACTCATGCGACTTATAGGGCGGAAAGTACGGTACTCACCAGCTCTGTAGACCAGCAGCTTGTTTCCAGTTCTGCAGACCTACCCTGCAGCAAAGCCCCCCGCCCCCCCGTCCAGGTTGACGTGTGCATGGATAAGTGAGCTTCAGGAAGCTTCAGGATTATTTGTGACTTTCCTGTCAGTTCTGTGAGCTTCATAGATAAATGTTACTTCTGACTTTGTGTTGCAAAACTTTCCCTCCATTTCAACGGAAAGTAGCGTCCTGAAGCACTGTTGGCTTCTGGGAAATGTAGTTATTTTGTCTTGTGTTACATTATAGGTCTATTCAAAGAAAACTACAAAATGGTGGCACTTGTCTGAGTTTTTTTTTAGTTTTTGTTAACTTTTTATTCCGTACCGTCCCAATCACGTGAGTAATATTATACAGTAGGTGACAATCGTTGAAAATCTGTGAAAGAGCGAGTCTGCAAAAGTCGAATTGCGAAGTAGCGAGGGACTACTGTACAGCCATATTTTGATCTTATTTCAACATCTTATATACACACACACACACACACACACACACACACACACACACACTGACACACACCGGTATGCTGGCACACTTACTAATTTATGTTTTTATTACACTCTCAAAAAACTAAACTAATGTATGTAGTTGTTTTTTTTTACACTCACTTGGTGTTTTGTCTCTGTCTCAACTCTCATTGGTTCTGCACCACACTGCACCAGTTAAGAGCCTGCCCACTGCCAGTACCCACCCCCTCTCAGCCTGGTTTATAGGACCATCTTGTTTGTGGTTCCAAGCGAACTGGTCCAAGGTGATGATTTTGATGGAAGCAGACAGCGGCCGTTGATTGTCCAGCAGAGTTATGTCACTGAAAGACCTGCCCAGAAAAACTACAAACTACATCTGAACCTCCACTTCCTCTGTTCTGTTTTTGCTAGTTTCTGGTAGGAAAGCTTCAAAAATAGTGCCTTGGACCAATGATGAGGTCCAGACCTTCCTGACTTTGTTGATGTTAGGATGAGCTGGACGGTGCCACAGAAAAATGAGCTAATATATACAGAGCGATCATGTCAGAGATGATGGGGCAGCTTGACTACACCTGGACTTATAAGCAGTGCCAGGATAAGCTAAAGAAATTGAAGTCCAGTGATAGGACGGTTAAGGAGCACAATGTGTGGAGCGGCTCAAACACAATGACCTGTTACAGTTCCGCCCTTTTTTCATTGGTGATCCCACCAACAGAGAGAGGAAACAAGTCACAGCAATCGCCTCCGCCTGAGCAGAACTGATAAGAGGAGAACCGAATGGAGTTGCACTCAATGGCAAAGTGGCTACTGACATATATAATTTATGAATTTTTTTACATTCACTCACAAAAATATGATTGTTGCCCTGAGCAAAATTCATTTTCTACAGCAGCAGACAAGTTTAAAATAAAGACACTAAAAACAGTATTCCTAATGAACAAAAACATTGTAATCACTGAGTACAAATTAAGACAGAGTTTAAAGATGGCCTCCTCTTTGAACTGCCACTTTATGGTGGTGGAGGAGTTTGTGCTCCTGAATTATCCTAGACCTAGGTGCTACGCTGTTGGGGGCAGTTGCCCCAGGTAGGGTCTCCCAAGGCAGACTGGTCCTAGATGACACGCCAGATAAAGAGCGATTCAAAACACTTATGGATGATACACTGGCTGGCCAAATAAAAAAAAAGTAGCACCTGGATTTAATTAAAGAGGAACTTACCCCACTGTGAAACTATAGCTCCGCCCCAAGACAAGATTTAAAAAATGCAACAAAGTGGGTGTGCCTAGAGGCACTGTCCAAAGGAGGGGAGGAGGTGTGGCCTGGACGTGAGACCTTGACATGCAGCTAGCAGTAGCATCATTTATGCAACATGGAGAGTTACGTCCGAAAGAACAAGATCTCGGATACAAGCGGCTGAAATGAGTTTTCTCCGCAGGGTGGCTGGACTCTCCCTTAGAGATAGGGTGAGAAGCTCAGTCATCCGGGAGGGACTCGGAGTAGAGCCGCTGCTTCTCCACATCGAGAGGAGCCAGTTGAGGTGGCTCGGGCATCTGGTTAGGATGCCTCCTGGACGCCTCCCTGGTGAGGTGTTCCGGGCACGTCCCACCGGGAGGAGACCCAGAGGAAGACCCAGGACGCGCTGGAGGGACTATGTTTCTCGGCTGGCCTGGGAACGCCTTGGGATTCCCCCGGAGGAACTGCTCCAAGTGGCTGGGGAGAGGGAAGTCTGGGCCTCCCTACTTAGGCTGCTACCCCCGCGACCCGACCCCGGATAAGCGGAAGAAGATTTTTTATTTTTTTTTCAATTCAATTCAATTCAACCTTTATTTATACAGGCTAGCCTCATTGAGTCACGGGGACTCATTTACAAGAGGGACCTGTCTCACTCACACCAAACAACCATCCACTCTCACACTCACACCTAGGGTCAATTTAGAGTCACCAATCAGCCTAACAAGCATGTTTTTTGGTCTGTGGGAGGAAACCGGAGTACCCGGAGGAAACCCACGCATGCACGGGGAGAACATGCAAACTCCACCCAGAAAGGCCCCGGACCGGGATTTGAACCGGCAACCTTCTCGCTGAGAGGCAGCAGCTCTACCAGTTGTGATGGATGGATGGATGGATGGAGAGTTACGTTAGTGAGTTAGTTTCACCCCCTCCCTCACCAGAAGCCGAGAGAGACTTGGAGCAAAAAATATACTGCTAATCTGAAAATGATATCGATCAGCGGTGCTTGTGCATTTATGTTACAGACTGTCAGTGAACGCACCGCGAGAGAGTGTGTGGCAAGCGCGCGTACAAAAAGGAAAAGTGCAGAGAACAGAGCAATGAAGGGTTGTGCTGTATGAGAAAGTGTATTGTGCGGTTTAAGCAATAAAGCGACGTCAGCTCCAAAACAGTATGTATATTAAGCGTGCAGTGAAACATCACACTCACAATGCTAATGCTACATTGCTATCGCTAACCCAACTCCCGATCTCTGCAGGGGAGTGGTTCTGCTTGAACCTTTTATATTCACGCAGCAGAGGCTGTGACGACAGAGGGTACAAGACACGTCAGAGTGAACAGTCATTGACCAATAAGAAAATTAGGCTGCAGTACCACAGTTCAACCCATAGGATTAGTGTAAACACGTTTTTAGACCAAATATTGCCGATTTAAACAAATACGCACAAAAACATGAAAATTAACACAGACATAGTGCTATACAACATTTTACACACATTCTAGGGAGTTTATCAGATTAAAAAAAGTTAATTTTGAGGTAAGTTCCTCTTTAAGCAAATACGGTAGGTACGTGTCTCCTGTTTGATAATTACTGCATGGGTGATTATCTTTCAGCTGGGAACAAGTTATTTAACCCCAACTGGTGCAATGAGTTGCTTCTCACTTCTTAAACAACCATGTGGAAAGTCACATTGCATGGTCGTGTAAAAGATGTCAGTCTGTTTGAGAAGGGTCAAATCATTTGGCATCAAGCAGAGAAAACCTAAAGAGATTGCAGAAACTACTGAAGTTGGGTTAGGAACTGTCCAACACATTATTAAAAACTGGAAGAATAGTGGGGACCCATCGTCTTGGAGGAAGAAATGTGGCCAGAAAAAAAATCCTGAATGATTGTAATTGGTTTGGTGAAATCAAATGGAAGAAAAACAACAGTAGCACTCAGGGCTATGTTTAATAGTGAAAGTAAGAACATTTCCACACGCACAATGTGAAGGGAACTCAAGGAACTGGGACTGAACAGCTGTGTAGCCTTAAGAAAACCACTAATCAGTGAGGTTAACTGGGGGGGAAAAAGCTTCAGTTTGCTAGGGAGCATAAAGATTGGACTGTGGAGCAATGGAAGAAGGTCATGTGGCCTGATGAGTCCAGAATTGACCCTGTTCCAGAGTGATAGGCGCATCAGGGTAAGAAGAGAGGCCGGTGAAGTGATGCACCCATCATGCCTAGTGCACAAGACCTTGGTGGAAAATTAATGCAACACTGGGTAGAAATAGAACTTGTGACATTGAAGAAGCTTATCGAAACAACGTCACAGCGAATGTATGCCATAATCAAAGCTAAAGGCGGTCCAACGAAATATTAGTGTGTGACCTTTTTTTTGGTGGCGACTTTTTATTTTGGCCAGGCAGTGCATAATCAAGGAACTCAATGTCCTTTACCTGGACAAGAGTTACCAGGGCCCCGTCATGGAGCCAGGACTGGGGAAGGGGTTCGTTGGGGAGTGTCTAGTGATGACCAGGTCTTTACCCATAGGGTCTGGTCAGGCTCAGCTCAAATGAGTAACATGGGTTTGCCTCCCTGTGAGTCTACCACCTGCAGGAGGGGTAAACGAGTCAGGTGCATGATGCCATGGGCAGTAGCCAAAGGCGAGGGCCTTGGCGCTCTGACCCTAGCTTACCAAATCTGGCTCTAGGGACATGGAACATAACCTCTCTGGTGGGGAAGGAGCCTCAGTTTGTGCTTGAGACGTACAGACTAGATATAGTTGAAATCACCTTGATGCAACGTATGGGTTCCAGAACCAATCTCATTGTGAGGGTCTGGACCTTATTCTGATCTGGAGTTTCCCATGGTGAGAGGCTCAGAGCTGGTGTGAGTCTACTCTTAGCTCCTTAACTTGGTGTGTTGGAGTTTTCCCCAGTAGATGTACAGATGAGAAGGTAGCTTCCCTGCACCTTTGAGTGGGGGGATGGGCTCAGACAATTGTTTGCGCCTATGCGCCAAAAAGTCAAGAGTATCTGGCCTTCATGGAGTCATTTATAGTGGATGCCAGAAGATGCTGCAGCTGGGGACTCCTTTATTCTTCTAGGGGACTTCAGTTCCCATGTGGGTAACAACAGTGTGACCTGGAAAAGTGTGACTGGGAGGAACGGAAGCAGCTTGAGCAGGAAGGTTTAGGCATCTCTTTCCACAGCCACCTCTTCCACCTTTTCTGGGAGGGCTTCAAGTTGTTCCCAGCGCAGCTGAGGGACATAGTCTCAACAGCTTGTCCTGGGTCTTCCCCGGGGTCTCCTCCCAGTCTGACATGCCCAGAGCACCAACTTAGGGAGGCGTTTAGGGGACATCCTTGTCTGAATCACCACCAATGGCTCCTCTTGATGTGGTTGAGCAACAGCTCTTCACCGAGTCTCTCCTAAACTTCTCACCCTAGCTCTAAGGGAGAGTCCAGACACCCTGTGGAGAAAACACCTTTCAACCACTTGTATACTACATGATATCATTCTTTCGATCACTGCCCAAAGTTTGTGATCATAGGTGAGGGTAGGAACGTAGAACAACCAATAAACTTAGAGCATCACCTTGCTGCTCAGCGCCCTCTTCAACACAACAGACCACCTTAGTCCTGGAAGGTGTTCCAACTGGGGACTCCTTTATTCTGCTAGGGAACTTCAATGCCTATGTGGGTGGTGACCTGGAGGGGTGGGAGTGGGAGGAACAGCCTCTCTGATCTGAACTTGAGCAGTATTCTCTTGCTAGTCTTCTGTGCTAGTCATGGCCTGTCCTTCATAAACACAATGTTTGAACATAAGGAGGACTGATCGCAAATCAGTGATATTCTTGATCGACTTTGTAATCGTGTCTTCTGATCGGCACATGATTTTCATATTTACAGTAGTACTGTGTAATGATGGCATTAAAACTCAAGTTTTAATTAGTTTATTGAGCGTGCTGTGTCCTTTATGCTGCTGGTGGTCTCCCCCTGCAGAACAACACACATTGTACTGAACACCCCCCCACGCCACTACTGACTAATAAAGCCACTCCACCATCTTACTGCACATGAAGGATCTGAGCTCCTCAGAATATAGTCTGCTCATCACAACGTCAGTGTTGGTGCTCTAGTCCAGCCTGCTGTTTAGATATAGTCCCCCGTGTTTCTCTGTCCACCACCTCCTCTTCAGGCCCCAAGATGTTCAACGTCCTGGTTGTAGGTCTCCTCCTCCTGAAGTCACCCACCATCACCTTTGTCTTGTCCACAAGTGTCAATTAAAGTTATCTTATCTAAAGAAAACAGCAGATTGCAACAAACGTTGACCACAATTTCCCTTAATGAACTGCATGTTGGTGACTATGACTCCCTTTCAAAGGGCAGATACTGTATCTGCAACAAAACCTGAACTGGCCTTAGGATGACCGTCCACCTGCTCTGGTAAGCTGGGGTTTGAGAAGACAGAGAAGGAAAGCAGATAAACATGAGTTGTCCAGATACGCCTCATCCACCACGACTCCTAATTCCATCAGCTGGCAGGACCAGACATGTCTCAGCACAGTGGCCCTCATCCTGGAGGTGTAGCTGGATTTAGTCCAGAAGAGCTGCTCTCTTGTGTTGGTCCATGCATCTGTGTAGATGTGTTTTAATTTCTCCAATACAGTACTGTATAGAGAACCTTCCTGCAGACACCACACTGCTCAGTTTGGGTTTAGGGGTTCTGTCCTCAAGGTGGACCAGCCTCTGTCTGAGGATCCTGTTAGGTTTGAAATGGACTGGGATGTTGTGTTTGGAGAAAATCCTCCTGAGTTTCACAGATGAGTTTCTCAAACACAAGATCTAAAAGCTTCATGGGTATAATTTCTGATTTCTTTTGTCACTCTGCAGCAGCTGCAATACTGGAGAAGGTTGGAAAGCCAAACATCAAACTACAAATGGTAGGAACATTAATGTGTTTTAGTTTTAGTGAAAAAAGTTTTATCCTTATCTGAACAGGTGTCTGCTGTTTCAGGACATCTTCCACTGGCAAATAATGGATGGAAACTTGACACAGAACATACACAAGTATTTCCCCATCATAGGTAAGAAAGATGTTTCCAAATAATTTGACAAATATAAACTCTTATTCAGCCTGCTCAATAACTTTGAGTAGGAGGCTGGAGTCATTTCCATCATCAACACGAGTATATTCTGTTTGGTGAAATGTTGGTGAATGCAGACTGTTTAAACTTCACTGATGAAAATGTCTTACCAGCATCACAGACATGAAAAGAGCTATGAAGTCACAATCAGCAGCAGCTGTCAATCAATTGTAGAGTGAGATAAGATACATTTTCAAGAATCTAATAAAGAATATCTAAAAAAGTTAAGTCTGGTCCCCTGGACATTCAAAAAAAAAAAATTGTAGAAACGTTTCGTCTTTCCTCCGAAAGACTTCTTCAGTCTGAGCTGCTGTATTCAGCTCAGTCTTATAAATAGCACCCTCTCACAGTGGATCAACCAGTTTGCTGATGACAGCCGAAACCAGCTGCTCACATGATCAAGGAGGACCATCAGCCTAACGATGGATCGTTAGCACCCTGATGGTTGTTTGCTATTCACAGAGGGCTGAGTGATACTAGCAATAACAGCATTGTAAGAGGGGGACAGTTGAACCCGGAGGCCTCCACCTCTGTTTAATGATGGACGGTTTCTTTTCACAAAGATGGCCTCCTTTACTCCTCTCTCAAACCATCGTTCCTCTCTATCAAGGATGTGAACATCTTCATCCCTGAAAGAGTGACCGCTGGCCTGGAGATGAGTGTAGACCGCAGAGTCCTGACCTGATGATGTTGATCTTCTGTGCTGGGCCATCCTTTTGGCCAGTGGCTGTTTAGTTTCCCCGATATAAGACTGATCACAGCCCTCCTGACACTGAACAGCATACACAATATTACTCTGTTTGTGCCGGGGGACTGGATCTTTGGGATGAACCAGTCTTTGCCGTAATGTATTTTGGGGTTTAAAAGCCACTGGGACGTTGTGTTTAGAAAATAAACGTCTCAATGTCTCTGAAACTCCCGCAACATACGGAATGACCACTGGTCTGGGTCTGGGTTCCTTCTTTTCACCTGATGGCTGCTGGAGTCCTGTTTGGGTTTCTTCTCTGCTTTCAGGAAGGCCCAGTTAGGATATCCACATTTCTCTAGAGCCTGTTTTGTGTGTGATTTCTCCTTCTGTCTGGCTCCTGAGTTAGTGGGGACGCTGTCTGCTCTGTGATACAGAGTCCTGATGACTTTTAACTTGTGCTCCAAAGGGTGATGGGAGTCAAACAGCTAATAAAGAATAATTTCACAGTTAATTGATCTTTATTCTTGCAGCAGTTCAAGCTGATTGCATGCAGCTCAAAAACTTCACTTTGTTTTCTGTAACTACAGACAAGCTCATGAACTCTGGTCCACATCAAAAACAACATGTCTCTTTCCTGCGGGGTCCCACAAGGCTCTATTCTCGGTCCACTTCTTTTCACGCTCTACATGCTCCCACTGGGGACCATCCTAAGAAAACATGGAATTTCGTTCCACTGTTACGCAGATGATTGCCAGATATATCTGCCACTGAAACCAGCAAATACAGGCTCCCTCCACTCTCTCCTAAAGTGTCTGGACGACATTAAGACTTGGATGGCTTCAAACTTCCTAAGTTTTAATGACCAGAAGACTGAAGTCATCATCTTCAGCCCTAGCTCAGCTGCCGCCTCTGATCACATAAACTTGGACTCCCTCCAGCCCTATCTCAAAAACTCTGTAAAAAATCTTGGGATGGTTTTCGACTCAGACCTTAAGTTCGATAAACAAATCAGCTCCGTTCTCCAGAAGAGTTTCTTCCAGCTGCGGCAGGTTGCTAAGCTCAAGCCGGTGCTGTCCAGATCTGATCTTGAGACCCTAATCCATGCGTTCATCACAACCCGCCTGGATTATTGTAATGCACTGTATGCTGGGATCAGCGAGGCCTCCTTTACACGCCTTCAGCTCGTGCAAAATGCAGCAGCTCGGCTTTTAACCGGTACACGTAGGTATGAGCACATCACACCTGTTCTCTCCTCCCTGCACTGGCTTCCCGTGCGAACTCGAGTCGACTTTAAAATCCTGTTGTTGACCTACAAATGCCTAAATGGCCTCGCTCCCCTCTACCTCTCCGAGCTGCTGGAACCATATGTTCCATCGCGGGCCCTGAGATCATCTGATCAGATGCTCTTGGCGGTCCCAAAAACACGTCTGAAGCTCCGTGGTGATCGAGCGTTTTCAGTCACCGCCCCCAAACTCTGGAACAACCTCCCCCCCAACATTAGACAGGCCTCCTCCCTTCTCATGTTCAAATCCCTGTTAAAAACCCATCTGTTCTCTCTGGTGTTTCATACTGTGTGAGCTGTCGTAGTGTATATATATTTTTTTTTTACTGTGTTTTTTTCATTTTAATTTGTTCTTATACATTTTTATGTACTTTTACTACTGTTAATATCATAATTGTTACTATTGTTGTGTGTTACTGTTTCTGTACATTTTTAAACTTTTATGCTGTGTGTGTGAAGCACCTTGATAACAGTTTATCTGTTTTAAGCTGTGCTATAGAAATAAAATTGACTTGACTTGACTTGACATCATGTTGTGAATATTTGAATAAGACTGTTTGAACCCTTTAACTTTATGACTACTGTATTCATATGGAATGTGCGGACCAGCTCTGTGAGGTGCTGGCTGACATCTTCACCACCTCACTTGCACTGGAGTCAGTTCCCACCTGCCTGAAGACCGCGACCATCATCCCAGTCCCAAAGAGCTCCACAGTGACTGGTCTGAATGACTATAGACCGGTGGCCCTCACCCCGATAGTCGCTAAATGTTTTGAGAAACTGGTCATGTCCCACATCAAGGCAACCGTCAACATCAACGAGGACCCTCATCAATACGCATACCGTGAGAACCGATCAACAGAGGACGCCATTTCTTCCGTGGTCCACACTGCTCTCACCCACCTGGATCAGAAGGACTCATACGTGCGTCTGCTCTTTGTGGACTTCACATCTGCCTTCAACACCATGATCCCCCAAACTCTGATAGACAAACTATCTACACTTGGACTAAGCCCCTCCATTTGTAACTGGGTACTAGACTTCTTAACAGACAGACCACAGTCCGTGAAGATCCACAACTTCTCCTCCTCCACCATAACCCTCAGCACTGGCTCTCCTCAAGGATGTGTGCTGAGCCCCCTTCTGTTCACTCTGCTCACATATGATTGTACAGCCACACTTCCAGGCTGTCATATTGTTAAGTTTGCAGATGATACAGCGGTGGTGGGATGCATCACAAACAATGATGAGTCCAGCTACAGACAGGAGGTGGAACACCTGGAGAGCTGGTGCAAAGAGAATAATCTTCACATGAATGTGAAGAAGACAAAGGAGATGATTGTGGACTTCAGAAGGAACAAACACACCCATGCCCCACTGAACATAGGTGGATCTGCAGTGGAAGTGGTCTCCAGCTACAAATACTTGGGTGTACACATGAATGATAACCTCAGCTGGAGCAACAACACCACCAGCCTGATCAAGAAAGGTCATCAGAGACTCTACTTCCTCAGACGGCTGAGACGTGCTGGTCTGAGCAGCCCAGTCCTCACCTCCTTCTACAGGTGTGCAGTGGAGAGCATCCTGTGCTCCAGCATCAACGTGTGGCATGGAGGCTGCACAGTTGAAGAGAGGAAAGCTCTACAGAGAGTGGTGAAG
>JBBPBX010016356.1:3176-18059 GCA_038048925.1 Garcialebias charrua
TGTACACATAAATATTATAGTTTAAAAAATCACAACTTTAGAATGAAATTGTGTATAATAGATGCGACAATGTTCAGTCAGGTCATCTGGACAGTTCCTTTTATTTTTTTGTTGAGACACAAACAAAAGGAATTGTCCAGATGACCTGACTGAACATTGTTGGATTACTTTACCTGGATTATTGAGCATGAACTTTGATGTGTGTAATATAATTAAAAAGAAGAGGGTTTAGTGTTCTCCAGGAAATTAACTGGTTTAGAGTGGCAAGTTGGTTAATTTGTTGTATTTCTGAAATAGCAATACAAAAAACTATTAACGTATTACTATAGGCAAGACAAACATATTGTGATAACTAAGGTGGCAAAGGACTATATTCAATAATAAAGTAATATGAAGTATAATATACATATTATATAAATAAATGAACATCTCACATGAGGCACACAGAGAGCATGACTTGGGTTATTATTAGCTTTAACAGCCAACTACATGCAACTTAACTTCTGCATTACTAAAATATGCATTAAACATACCATACCCTACCATTTTATTTATAGAGCACTTTAAACAGTGACAAGGCCAACCAAAGTGCTGTACAAACAAACAAACAACAGGCAACACACACAATGAAGTACAAAAAATAGACATAATAACATTGCAGATTATAAATAAAATGACCAAACACAGATCACCTGGTGTTGGAGTTGGAGTTGGAACTCCAAGATAATGTTCTTCTAGGATTTCTCGGCGGACACCATGCGCAGACGGAAATAATTTGACACGGTGAAGCGACGGCTGCGGGAGGCAGGCATCCAATACTCCATTCTCTACCCGGCCAAGTTGAAGATTGTGTGTGATGGGGAAGTTAAGATCTTTATTTCTCCGGATAAAGCAATGGAGTTCATGGACAGTTTGGGCTGAATTGTCAGCTAAAAGTTATGAAGGCAAATGCTCTGGACCGGACGGTGTCACAGGTCTGATCTCTCAATACTTTATGATGCCTCTTTCTTTTCATTCCCCTTTCCACACATAAGAACAATGACGTGAGTAATTATGGTTATGATTCATTTCGATTTGTTCTGCTCAGCTATAATTTTTCTGTGAACTTTAGTGGTGTGTAGCAACGATGGATAGGTGATTGACTTTCTCTTTTGTTTTTTTTTACCTGTGTGTATTATCATCAGGGAGATGATGTACACTTATTTGGTTAAAAAAGGATGGCCCCCTCTTTTCTTTTTAGGTGGAAGCGTGCCTGGAAAGCACTTTACGTTTTTGTTTTTGTTCTAACCTGTTTGTTTTGGTTGCTTTTTGTTCAGCTCAGCATATTGCAGTACTTGTATGTAACATTAATATTTGGATGGCATTGCATTATAATGTTAGATTATAGATGTTAGGAATATACACATGGCGCATTAAGGGAAGTCATTCACCAATTAAAAGAAAAAAGGTCCTTTTAGCTCTTAAGAAGGAAAGTGTAGACATAGCGCTGCTGCAAGAGACTCATTTAAATTATTCTGAACATTTAAAATTGCAACAATGTGGTTTTGAACAGGTTTTTTTTCCCTCGTTCACTAGTAAAAGTAAAGGAGTTGCAATTCTTATTAAAACATCGGTGCCCTTTAAAGTCATAGAATGTTTTAGAGACACAAATGGAAGATATGTACTTCTTAGAGCAATGATAAAAGGGGAAGAATTTGTCATATTGAATGTTTATTTTCCACCAGGGCACCCTATTAACTTCTTAACAGAAATAATGGCAAAACTTGCTTTTCTCTTGAAAATGTTATTGTGGGAGGTGACTTTAATTGTCTTAAGAACCCACTGATTGATAAGCTCCCCATTAGCCCTCTTCCCACTTCAGGGAAATCAAAACAGATTTTTGATCTTTTTGAGGAGGCGGGGTTGGTGGATGTATGGAGAAAACTTCATCCTACTGGAAAAGAATATACTTTTTACTCCAACCCCCACAAATGCCACACGTATTTATTTTTTTCTCCCTGCAGAAACTCATCATTTCGTCATTTAAAGACAAGTTGCTTCATGCAAAATAGGACACATTGTTATATCTGTCCATGGTGCAGTATAATTAAATCATACCGTTAAAAACATTGGAGTTCAATCCTATCACTGGAGATTAAATCCCTTACTTTTAAAGGACGGAAAATTTATGGAGTATTTTAGAACAGAATTCTAACAATTCATTGCTGTAAATTCTCCCTCAGCTAGCAGTCCCTCCTTGCTCTGGGACACAGCTAAGGCATTTAGTAGAGGAATAATAATATCATATATGTGCAGCAAAAAACGAAGAAATGCAGAACAACAAAACATACTAGAAAGGAAACTTCCACTTGTAGAGGAAGAATATGTAAAAAAGCCTTTTCCGTCTAAGTTGGGGGAGCTCAATGCCATTACTGACACAGAATGCTATAGACAAAGTCAAATTTGCTAAACAAAGATTGTTTGAATATGGGGACAAACCAGGTAAATACCTTTCCTATTTTACAAAAACATGGAAGTCCGCCCAGGCAATTGCTTCAATTTCTGATAGGAGGGGTTCTTGTCTAACAGATCCAGAGAAAATAAATGCAGCTTTCTATGAACTTTACAAAAATCTGTACCAATCTGAACAATGTGACAATTTTTAATCTTTAATGGAAACGCTTTTTCTCAAAAATTAAGCTACCCAACCTGCCAGAGGACAATAAGAGAGATCTAAATGCAGAAATTTCAGAGGCAGAAGTGGAGAAAGCTATCAGATCACTTCAGGGAGGGAAGGCACCAGGCCTGGATGGGCTCACTTCAGAATTCTATAAAACATTCACTGATCTGTTATCAAAGCCCTATTTATTCATGCTGAATTATTCTTTAGGTATCTGTGTCCTCCCCCTTCTCTCCGGGAAGCCAAAATATCCTTAATTCTTAAGAAATCTAAACCTCCAGAAAATTGTGACTCTTATAGACCCATCTCTATACAGGTACTTAATGTAGATTTGAAAATCCTGTCCAAAATGTTAGCAATGCGATTGGAAAACATGTTACCCTTATTGATAGGGATAGACCAAACAGGTCTTATTAAGGGTCGTAATTCCTGCAATAACCTCAGACATCTTTTGAATGTTATTCAGCTGTGCCAGCAGCGAGCAATGGATGGTCTTGTAATCTCCTTGGATGCAGAGAAGGCATTTGACCGCATGGAATGGTCATATCTTTTTCATACTTTTCATATAGGGCAGCACAGTGGCACAACTGGTAGAGCTGCTGCCTCTCAGCGAGAAGGTTGCCGGTTCAAATCCCGGTCCGGGGCCTTTCTGGGTGGAGTTTGCATGTTCTCCCCGTGCATGCGTGGGTTTCCTCCGGGTACTCCGGTTTCCTCCCACAGACCAAAAAACATGCTTGTTAGGCTGATTGGTGACTCTAAATTGACCCTAGGTGTGAGTGTGAGAGTGGATGGTTGTTTGGTGTGAGTGAGACAGGTCCCTCTTGTAAATGAGTCCCCGTGACTCAACGAGGCTAGCCTGTATAAATAAAGGTTGAATGAATACTCTGCATCAATTTGGACTGGGTCTCAACTTTATTAGTTGGATTAAAGTCCTCTACAGCGGTCCCTTAGCTGCAGTTATTACAAATGGGCTTAGGTCCAAAACTTTTGAGATAGGAAGGGGAAAAAGGCAAGGTTGCCCCCTTTCGCCTCTTTTATTTACTCTTGCAATTGAACTGTTAGCTTAAACAATTCGTAGTGACCCTACCATATTCGGTGTCAATACTGAGACAGGGAGCCATAAAATTTAATTATATGCCGACGACGTTTTGTTATTTATCTCCAGACCTACCACTTCGGTTGGAAGAGTCATTACAATTATTAATCAGTTTGGCTCATTCTCGGCAGGGCCGGATTAACAACCCCAGGGGCCCCTGGGCACCGAAGCTCACAGGGCCCCCTCCCTAACCTAACACCCATTTTACTATATATATATATTTATATATATATGTATATATGTATATATAATATATATATATATATATATATATATATATATATATATATATATATATATATATATACTACTGTATTGACTACTACTATATACTACTGTATTGACTGTATTGTATATATAATACTACTGTATTGACATCATTCAGCAGCAAATCACATCCATCCATCCTTCATCAGCAAATGATGTCAAACATGAACACTTCTGAAAGAGCAGCAGCTACTGCATTGACATCAATCAGCAGCAAACCAGTAGCAAATCACATCCATCAGAAACATGTTGCAACCATAGTGACACCAGTGCCTTGGTGTGCAGTCCATGTCCACGTGCATGAAAAACAAGTCCATGAGCTCTAAGAAAGCTCGAAGCAGCAGAAAAAGAAAAATAATTCCCTTACTTTGATTGAAGTGTAGGTAGACAGTCTGTATGATGTTTTTCTCAAGTTCAAACCTGGATCACATGGAACTGCTTAGCCATTGCTCAACCATGAATGATGGGAGCATTTGAGGCCAGGTGTGAGTTCAGGTGTTCTGTTGGGGAGGTCAGCTGCCTGAAGAACTTGCATCCACTTCTCTGCTGTTCCCTGGGACTGCCACCTTTCTTTCTCCTGAGGTGAGGTGGTGAGGTGGTCTATCAGGCTGTTTGCAGTCACACATTCCTCATACAGCTCATCCATAGACATGTTTAGCCTGCCAAAAGGTGTTAAAGTTCATTAGTGACACATAGCCTAGGTTATGTAGTGATAAATAAATGGAAAAGCGTGTATTGTTTATATTTATAAATTTAGCATTGTATGTAAACTACATTTTGAAATGTATTTATTAATTACCTATATGAACTGTGATTTTTTTAAAAGATGGACAAGGTTGTATGTTTGCATAGTGTAAAGTAAATTCACAATTATGTATTTATTTGTACGTGTCAATTGTACACTTTTGTTTATAACTATCAATAATTAAACATGGTTCACCACTACACTGGAAATTATTGAATAATTTGAACTTCTGTTTGAATTTAATGCTATGAACTTTTTCCTTTTTGTTACATTTACTATGAATTTCTCACAGGGCAGATTAGAGCCAACATGGAGGACTCACCAACATATATTATTATTATACATATAATATTGTCCAGTGTGTGATGCTGCAGTCATGTTACTGAGCTCCCACTGATGGGCTAACCTGGTTCCACCACCAGCAGCAGGATCCTCAGACAGAACAGCTGGTGGGATGTCCTGGTATCTGCAGCCCTCTCTCCATTTGTTTCTTCATGGACATGGAGCTGTGACATTATGTTGTGCCTCTTCCTCAGCAAAAAGTTCCTCCAGTGGAGACTTTCTGGACAGACTGCAGGAAGTTCCTAAACAAACAACAGGTTTATCAGTATTATCAGTAAAAAGAGATTATTACATCATTTTTAAGACTGAGAAAGTGTACAATTATTAGCTCTGTTGTTATTGCCTAACTAACCTATTCAATAATTCTTCAAACTGTGACATTCACTCATAATGGAATGAAAGAGAACATAAACAGAAATTATATAATACTGAAAACTAGAGACATTAAGACATTTTAAAAGACACAGAGAACTTTAAATGGATTAAGAATGTTAATAAGTGTTGGATTTGAGTGCAATGTAAGTGCAATCCATGGCAGGAGTTGAATCCACATCTGAAAAGGGATGCAAGCTTTTCACAACATATGCTGTTGTAACTGTTCTGTGTCTCTCTTCATTCATTTACACTGACGTTTTTACCTTGGACGCTGGTGAACACTGTGAAGCCATTTCAGGTCGTTTGTCTAAGAAAAAAAAACGAGCTAACGTTAGCATCGTGTTTGTATTGAGCTGACTTACCGCTTTAAGCGGAGTATAACTTGTTAGCTGCCTTAATGTTGGTATGAGATGTAGTTTATAGTTTATTTATTTACCTGATGGAGCCGAAGAGGTAGTGATTAGCGAAAAGTTCGGCGGAGCGTTTTGCAGACGGACCACTCTGTACTTCCGGTCGGATACGAAGCGAAAATAATCCGGTGGAGCGCGTCAAAGACGGGACACTATTTTACTTCTCCACCCTCCTTTGCATGATAGAAAATTATTGCAAGTGCTGCACTGACCTGACTGCTCATTTTTTATTAATTAGTACGCTTTCGATCCCGGAGGCACACTTCCGGTGGATTCTTCTTCGTTGGTTTTCGGTGGCGGCTACTTCCGGTCGGCTAACTAGCATCGAAAATAGGAATCGCAAATTAATATTTTGAACGATTCCGGGAAAACCGGACAGTTAGTCCCGGTTCCGAACGATTCTCGATGCCCAACCCTATTTAAAATCTAAGGATATTTTATTTTCTTTCTTCCCCAAAACTGCAGTGGGCTCCCTGAGTTGGGCCCCATGGTGGGCGTGGGCCCCTGGGCCCGGGCCCAGTCGGCCCTGCTGATAATCCGGGCCTGATTCTCGGGATACAAAATACATTTCTCTAAATCCGAGGCCATGCCTCTGGGTAGACAACTTTATATCCCTAATTCCCCCTTTAGGTGGTCTCCTGCAGGATTTAAATATCTTGGCATATTCATCACACCTGCTTTTGATCAGATGTTCAAAACCAACTTTGTCCCATTATTTACAAAAATTAAGCTAGACCTTGAACACTGGAACTATCTCCCTTTATCTTGGATGGGCAGAATTTCGCTTCTCAAGATGAACCTTCTCCCTCGCTTGTTAAATCCAAATAGGATGATTCCTGTTTTGTTTACTCAGAGGTGGATTCAAAAATTAAAGAGTTGGTTTAGTTCCTTTATCTGGGTCAAAAGAAGGGCATTCATAAAAATGTCAACACTACAGCTACCAAGAGACAAGGGAGGCATAGATTTTTCCGGACCTTAAAAAATATCAATTGAGTTCTCTTATATTATATGTCCGTGAATGGATGTCTGAGAATGGATATTGTCAGAATTCACTCAGAGAGCATGAATAAAACCTAGTGGTGCAGACAGAAATTCAGAGGGCAAGAAGTTATATAAAAATAAACACTTTCATAATAATAAACAAAACGTTGTCGTGGTAGCCAAAACACTTACATGATCCTAGTAACGAGAGACACAAGGGATACCAGACGATGCGGCAACAAAGGACAGACTGGCAGGCAGAGTATATATACACAGACAAGCTAAAACATAATTACAAACACCTAGGAACAATTAACTAGGGACACAGAGCAGGACTGGGAAACTTGTCGGGCGTGGAAACATTGAGCGAGGAAACCAAGCGAGGAAACCTCGAGCGAAGAGACGTCCGACGTGGAAACGTTGAGCGAAGAGACATCCAACGTGGAAACGTCGAGCGTAGAGATGTCCGACATGGAAACGTAGAGCATAGAGACGCCCGACGTGGAGACGTCGAGCTAGGAAACATCAAGCGAGCAAACATTGAGCGAAGAGACGTCTGGCGTGGAGATGTCAAGCGTAGAGACGTCGATCGTTGAGATGTCTGGCATAGAGACGTCTGGCGTAGAGACGTCTGGCGTAGAGACGTCAAGCTAGGAAACATCAAGCGAGCAAACATCGAGCGAAGAGACGTCTGGCATAGAGACTTCTGGAGTAGAGACTTCTGGCGTAGAGACTTCTAGCGTAGAGCCGTCTGGCGTAGACACATCTGGCGTAGAGACGTCTGGCGTAGAGATGTCAAGCAAGGAAACATCAAGCGAGCAAACATCGAGCGTAGAGACATCTGGCGTAGAGACGTCTGGTGTAGATACATCTGGCGTAGATACATCTGGCGTAGAGACGTCTGGCGTAGAGACGTCTGGCGTAGAGACGTCTGGCGTAGAGATGTCTGGCGTAGACACGTCTGGCGTAGACACGTCTGGCGTAGAGACGTCTGGCGTAGAGACGTCTGGCGTAGAGACATCCGGCATAGAGACATCTGGCGTAGAGGTGTCTGGCGTAGAGACATCAACAGTGTGGAGACCCTCAGTTGATGTCGAGGTATCAGCGGTACGTGGACCCTCCATAGACGTGGAGACATCGGCAGCGCTGGGACCCTCCGTAGACGTGGAGGCGTCGGTGGTGCTGGGATCCTCCATAGACGTAGAGCAGGGGTGCTCATTAGGTAGATCACGATCTACTGGTAGATCTCTGAGGTAGTACTGGTAGATCACAGCATGTCATTAAAAAAATTGTCTGTTCAGTGCCCTGAGATTACTTCTTTTGTGAATTGACGCTATATAAATAAACTGAATTGAATTGAATCTTAGAACATCTTTACTCAACAAACACAACAGTTTAGGTCAAAATACTATAATTTTAAAGCCACAGTACTATAGTTCATAATTTCCGACTGACATGAAAACTACAGCATTTTTCATGTAAACCAGCTCATTTTTTGTTTATTACCCCCAATAAACATTGAAAAAACACTAATGTTTCCACAGGTTGTTTTCATGTAAACGGGGCCTTATAGTAAGTAGATCACTTTGACTTGATCATTTCAAAAGTAGCTCGCATGCTGAAAAAGTCTGAACACCCCTGACGTAGAGGTAGCACCCTCTGGTGCCGCAGGTGGGGCAGCGTCCTCTGGAGCCATAGGCAGGGTAGCACCCTCTGAAGCCGGGAGCAGGGCAGCACCCTCTGGAGCTGGAGGCAGGGCAACGTCCACTGGAGCCAGAGGTAGGGCAACATCCTCTGGAGCCGGAGGCAAGGCAGTGCCCTCTGGAGCCGGAGGCAGGGTAGCGCCCTCTGGAGCTTGAGGACCAGGAGCCGAAAGACCAGGAGTCGAAAGATCAGGGGCCGAAGGATCAGGGGCAGAAGTATCAGGAGCCAAAGTATCAGGAGTCGAGGAACCAGGAGTCGAGGAACCAGGAGTCGAGGAACTAGTAGTCGGGCAAAATGTCGACAGTCAATGAGTCTGTAGCAGGTGAGGGGTCTACCATTGAGTCTGCAGGTATCGAATCAGCCGAAGAACCACAAAACGAAAAGCCAAGAGCCGATGAACCATGTGAGGGGAAACCAGGTGCAGGAACAGGAGCTGAAGAGTCTATAGGTCCTCTCTGCCATCGATCTCTGCCACAACGGTGACGGCGCAGACCAGGACCAGACCAGAACACCTCTTTTGGTTGAGGGCCCTCCACAGCACAGGAGACGTGAGGGGCGTCTTCCAGGACCCCCTCGGAACAGGAGACATGAGGGGTATCATCTAGGACCCCCTCTGGGAAGGATACAGTAAGCGCTGGAGAGCCGGCAGATAGTAAAAGAGCTGAGGAAGAGACCTTTACAGGGAGGAACAGTTCATGCAGGCTTGGGACTGATCTAAGTGTTGATTCTTTAATAGACTTAATTTTATTCAGGAGCTGATAATATTCAGGAATGGATAAGAGACCGGGTGTAGACATCAACAGTATTTCAGCTACTGTGAGTAATAAATTTGAACTGGCCGGGTTACCTTCAGCTGAGGAAATCAGTCTTTGTAGAGTAGAGTTTATGTGATGGATGTCAGAAATGTTTATCACCCCAGAAGAACTTCTTGGGATGACCTCTGCTGGCGTAATGTGACATTGTTCTGTTGACTGACCTGTAGGCTGGCCCCCCTTCATCTGGTCATTAGATGAACGGGGAGATGAGTGAGCGGTGATAAGACCCGCCCCCATGGAGACGCTGTGACCGGTTTCATCGGACCGAGCAAGAACAACTGCGAGCGAAAGTGAGGTGTTGGTCTCCACCCTCACCAGAAACCTAGGAGGTGAGGCAATGGAACTCGCCCTCACTGGAGCGCTGGAATCGTACCCAAAAAACTCGGATTCGCCGGACCGAGTCTGATCAGCTGAACAAGATGGAGGTGTAGTTGACCGCTTCGGGTCTTCTTTTTGCCGCTTCTACGGCGGCGGGGAGACTGGAGAACAGGAAGAAAACACAGTTTGTCCTCATCCTCACCAGATGTCCATCCGGAAATGATGAGTGGACCTGGAGGAAGAGCCGAACTGGAGGAGGACATCAGGCTGTCCTCGTGGAGCTGAAATCCACCACAGCGGAAGACGGTCTCGTCCCTCTGCGTGGACTCGAGAGAAAAGGTATAAAAATGGTTCTGTCTGCTAGGCTTTTTTGAGGGTTGCCGCATACTGTCGGAATTCATTCAGAGAGCGTGATTAAAACCCAGTGGTGCAGACAGAAATTCAGGGGGCAAGAAGTTATATAAAAATAAACACTTCAATAATAATAAACGAAACGCTGTCGTGGCAGCCAAAATGCTTACATGATCCTAGTAACGAGAGACACAAGGGATACCAGACGATACGGCGACAAAGGACAGACTGGCAGGGAGAGTATATATATACACAGACAAGCTAAGACATAATTACAAAGACCTGGGAACAATTAACTAGGGACACAGAGCAAGACTGGGAAACTAAACCTGAGACATAAAAATTAAACTAGGATGACTAGGATGACAGTACTGGAGATTAAACTAAGAGTAAGTAAACATGGGCTAAACTAGAATTATAGAACAGGACTGGAACAAGGGAAACTAATAAAACTAACATAGATCAGGAACTGACTGAGAGACAAACTTCACAAGGAGAACAGACAAGGACAGACCACAGGATGGAGCCATCCTTACAGTCATAGAAGCCTCGTTATGTGACTACCCTCTTAAAAACCTACTCTTTCTTAAAACTATGAAAACAATACATAAATGTTGTAACAATCCAATTACTGTGAATACAGTCAGGACCTGGAAGGCTGTTCAACATGTCAAGGGAAGAACTGGGAAAACATCCCCATTTACACCCTTTGTTCAGAACCCTGATTTTCTTCTAGGTATGCTGGATGCAGGCTTTGGAGAGTGGGTGGCTAAGGGTATTCACTCTCTGGGCTGTCCTTTTAAGGAAGGGGTCTTCATGTCTTTTAATCAAGTTATGGACATTTTTGGAGTAGGGAAAAATAACCTCTTTCGGGGTTTTTTTTCCAGTTAAGAGACTTTGTTAAAAAATAAACAACCTTACTCAGGGACATTGAAGCTTTGAGCAGTGAAAATTTGTTTTTTTTTGGAACTCGTGAAGTGTCACTTAGTATGTGCTATAAAACACTGAAATGTGATAAGCATCACTTATCCACTTAGGCTCAGGTCTGGGGAGAAGAGCTGAACATTGAGATTACTGATGAAATGTGGAGTAGTATTTGGAACTCTGCCAGAAAAAATTCCATTTGTAACCATTCCTGGGTGTTGCAACTTAAATTACTACATAGGGCTCACTTGGCTCCAAACCGGGTATCTAATTTTAAACCAGGATCTTCTTTGTTGTACCCTAAATGTAAAATACATGAAGGTAGCCTTACACACTGTCTTTGGTCATGTCCCAGGATCTAGATATACTGGGAATCTATTTTGGCTGAGATAAGGAAAATTATGAAAACTGATATTGATCTCGACCCAGTATCTCTTCTCCTTGGTCTACCAAACAAACACATCCAAAATTCAAACAAGAGTAAGTTGTATAATGTTCTAATTTTTTGTGCTCGGAAAAAACATTGTGTTACAATGGATCTCTAATAAGACCCCTACCATTTCTGGGTGGAAAAGACTCATTTTGGAATATATCCCGCTTGACTTTCTAACATGCCTTGCTCACTGTTGTTCTATTCTGGCTCTTGACGGAGGCAGTCGCTTCAGTCCTTTCCTCCCCCGTCCCCCCCCCTCCCCCCTGCTGCTGCCTGCAGCTCCTCAGAAAAGCACCTCGAACGTAAATTAAGATGGATTGGAGGTATGGGCATTCGATTCTACGAACAAGATTTCAACAGAAGGCAAGGCATGGGGGGAGCCGGTCCATCCTCACAGAGTGACGAAGAGGATACGCCATGGATTCCTGTTGGATGATGTACGTCTCGCTCTCTGCGCTGTTTTATCTCAGTAATACGTCATCCAATCTGAAACAAATCTTTGGTGTGTAATCAGTGAGCAATTCTAGACACATTGGTATTGTTGATTCATGACCACTTAAGCCCCACCCACTCAGAGAAGAAATTGTCGATTTTTGCGTAACTCGTACAGCTTTGCCATGTGTAAGATTTAAGACTGATAAAGTATTCGATAACTGTTGATTACCACACATGACATGTTGAAAAGCCTAAAGGAGGTGCTTGTCAAACATTTGCCCAAAAAACAGGAAGTCACTTCCTGTCTGGAAGGTCGGATTTATGCCAAACTTAGAAGGCTTGCATCTGGTCTTGTACCGATATGGGTGGAAGGTGATTTCAAAGATTCAGCATATGCGCACTCTGCTGGATGCATGCGGGAATGGAATGAGAGCATTCACAATTGCAACTGGGAGGCATATTTAGAGCTCCGGCAGTTGCACGTGATGTTGAAGATTTTGCAATAACACTGGTGAACGGGTGTAGGATAGGCATGAGAGCATTCATGATGGCGACTGGGTGGACTAGCTGGATCTCCCGTGGGCGCCATAAGGCCGGAGCAGCGCTTTGCTGTGAGAGCCTCAAGGATGCTTGCAGATTTAATTTTGTTTTGTTTTTTGAATGTTCAGAGGACATGACTTTTTTTTATTTCCTCCTACTTTTATTCCTCAAGAAGAGTTCAGTTCCTCTGTCCTACAGGTCATCATAACATTTCCATTCCAACAATAAGTCATTTTCTATCATCATGATCGGTGAGGGGATTCTGGGGCTTTTCTACCAACTCCTCTTGCAGCTCCTGAGTGGCAGGGCAGAGCCAATTCATTCAACCTTTATTTATACAGGTTAATCCCATTGAGCCTCAGGGAGTCATTTACAAGAGAGACCTGATTTCAGCAAAGAATGTTGATGTAAGTGGACAACAATAGAAAATCATAAAGGATGTGTACAGATTGAGAACAACAAGTGAAAATAAAATGGTATTAAGAATTTTTTTAAACAAAAAACAGGTTGTAAGATGATGTAGAAAACTAAAAACATGAACATGTCTGCATTGGTTTTTGCCTGGAACTTTTCCGATGTTTACGGCTACTTGGAGAGGTCAAGGTCGAGAGCTTCAGATCTTTTTGCAAGATACTCCAGGAAACTGGAACAGAGTACGAGACGGCACTTTTGCCTACTTAAGTCCTCACTGAGGGAACACTAAAGGTAATGATGTCCTGAGAGCGCATGCTGTAGCTGTACTCATGCAGTGACATGTTAAACAAGTGACAAGTCAATAACCCTCAATTGACTCATGTCTGCTGAGGAGGTTCTTCTGCACTTAGGCTGCTTGATCCAACCAGACTCAGGTGGAACAATGTTCTTCACCTGTATTTTTTTGGCCTGTTGCCCTCACAGACCCCTGAAGCTGTCAGTGATCAGAGTCAGAGTCAGAGAGTCAGAGAATCTTTATTGTCATTCGCACCACATGTGGTACATGTGATGAAACGAGATTATGTACACAGGGTCCCAATTACATCCAACAATAAAATGTAAGAGAAGAACAGTAATAACATTTCAGATATGAACTAAGAAAAACATCAACTAAAAATACACTAAGCACTAATATCATAGAAAAACTTTTCTCCAAACAGCAGCACGAACATGAGTCTGTATGAGCATATGGGCACGAATGAACACAGCAACATGAAACAGATCAGCAGCAATGTGAAACATGGTGTGATATTTCACAGTGATTATGGTCAGCTACCTTGGGCTCCCGGCGAGTCCTCCTCATTGGGTCCCTGGTTTGATCCACCAGCAGAACCCCAGAAATACAAGTGACCTGGGGCCTCATGTACAAAGACTTGCGTGGACTTCTTACTGAAAATTGACGTATGGTCAAATCCAGAAAACGGCGTACGCACAAAAAAATCCAGATGTATCAAACTGTGCGTACGCCGGAATCCACGCACATTGCTTTTGTACATCACAATCAACGTGGAATTGAGCGCACATGAGAGAGTGGCCGACTCCGCCTTTGACACGCCTCCATATAAATATGCAAATTCATTTAAATATGCCCTGCACCAGAGGAATGTCGTCTTGTCCCATCATGCATCGCGTTCTTCAACTGCTAAAACAGCTAAAAATAAACAAAAAACAAGAATTGAAGAATGTGCAAGACTATTCAGTCTTTCTGTTTTTTATATCTTTTTTTATACCTACCTGGTCACTTTAGTTTGCTCTGTTGCCCTGGAATCCCCTGGTTCCTCCTTTCCTGTGAAGATAAAAGAAAAGACAAGTGTAATAAGTATACCCACTCCTGGAAACTCTTCTGAACAGCACTCCCTATCTCTCTGTCCTGCAGGTCCCACCGTGTCCCTACTGGTCAACTTACCAAATAAAACTTTTCATTTAAAACACTGTCATCTACTGGTCTTCAGTTTGTACTCTGTACATGATACTGTACATGGATGCCAACGCTGAAAGGCAGTTTTCTAGCTCTGATCAGTAGGCGCTCTGACTGTCCAATCAAACATACAGATACTGACGTTATTGAATCCCTGCTAGAAAACCCTGGTGTCACCAACTAAAAACCTTATTGAATAAATCAAATGTTCCATTACCGTTTAGCTCTGGCTGTAGTTACCTGCTCTAAGCTCTGAAGGCCTCGGGGCAGATTTCTTTGACCCCAGCAACACACGATGGTCAAAATATATTTGGATAAAAGCTCTAAACATATGCTACTAGAAGTTGTACAACCAGGAGAAACGCTATGAAATTAAAAACAGACAATTCGGAATAATTTAATATATAATAAATAATGGTAAAACTATTAAAAAATAAATTTGTGAATTTGAGTGTTTAAGTCAGCAGAGAAGGCCTTGCTAGCCCTGACCACTCACTGTTGTCTGAACATAGGCTGATCTCAGTCCAAGACTTAGGGCATGAAAGGCAACAGGTGATATGTATTCTTAAAGAAATGCTGGGTCTTTTAATTTTCTTC
>JBBPBX010016356.1:18260-37662 GCA_038048925.1 Garcialebias charrua
CTAACTTTCTGATATAATTTGATGGAATCCAGGCTCAGAGGGAACAGGTCTTGTACCACAACCTGAACCTGGATTTTGATTAGAGGAAAGAGCAGGTGTGGTTTCAGCAACAGGAAAGCTTCCTGTGAATAAATGCATTTTGATTATGGGCAAACATTGCCCTCCTTTGGCCCTCATTATGCAAATCAGGAAATGTGTTCCAGGGGAAGGGAAGATTTGGAGGGCGATGGCAATGTTTGCAGGAGGATTTTGTGCAGCCTGGCAGTCATATGCTGCTGATTAACAAACTAATGGACAGGCAGAAGAGTAGGGCAAAGTAATTTCATACCAATCACTATTCATTACCTAATGAGAGATGATGACTCGGGGCACTCTCAGCTCAAACTGGTAGCAAAAAAGGCAAAGTTGATTAATCATAATAAAAAATAATAATAATCATTTGGCTCTTTAAATTCACCGGGGCTAAAAGAACATAATTAGGAGGCACGAGGGAAATAGATTGAATGCTTTTCTTTTTGTTCTTTCACAGACAACCATTTATCATGAACTAATAAGATTTTTGTTTACAAAGTGTAATCAAATCAAACAAACCAATATATTATATTTTACCAAGGAACAGCTTACCAACTCAGTGGATAAATGAACCATGAGAGCATCTAATGGTTTTACGAAAAGAAAAAAAAAAGGTTTTAATGACGTTAATTCTGAAACTTGTGCAGTAGATAGAAGTACTGCAACCTCAAAATAAAAATACATGAGAACATTTATAGTGGGGGTGGCGTGCTGTTGACCTCAACTCGGATGTTGTAAGTCGGTGGGTGGAATACTTCGAAGACCTCCTCAGTCCTACTGGCACGTCTTCCACTGAGGAAGCGGAGCCTGGGGACTTTGGGTCAGGCTCTCCAATCTCTCGTGCTGATGTCACTGAGGTGGTTAAAAAGCTCCGCAGTGGCAGGGCTCCAGGGGTGGATGAGATTCTCCCGGAGTTCCTTATGGCCAGTTTACACGGCGCGTATTTAGAGTGTAACCGCTACTTTCTCTTTGCGACTTTGCTTATCGCCTACACGATGCTGCTGGCCCCCCTCTTTGACTCCGATACTTTTCTGACCCTGCTCTCAAAGTGGAACTTTTTCGCAGACCCCCCGTTGATAATGTAAACATCTCCCGTGGAGCTTTTGTTTGAACACATGCACGCAGCACGCACGCGCAGACAGCCGGCATTTTAACAATGGCGGTGGACTGGACAGTGGACACACGCACCACTTTCTGAACTATAGCTGATGGAATATATTTTGATTCTCATATTTAATTATTCTACACCTTACCTGCATCTGTGTTGGAAGAGAGCCAGCTGCCTGGATCCAGTTGTCTGTTAACGAGGCAGTCGGACATTTCACGTGTCACGCTGCACTATAACATACTAAATGTGCTATATATTAACAGTTTAACAATAATAAACAGTATTTATGTTAGCGTGGGAGATATTTACATTTATCTGAGCTAAATGAAGCTATCTGGACTCGTTACGTCATGCCTAACATGCTGCATGTTGAAAATGAAGACACCAGGTTGATTTTTAATTTATTTATTTATTCAACACCACAAACTCATGTCACAAACACTGAGAATTAAATTGAACACTTTTAAAAACACGTTAACCGAACTTTAATGAACTGGACTCTGTTGTTTTCATCCTGGTGGACACTGGACCCACATCCGAACCGCCGGTCCGCTTCGTGGAACAGCTTCGACCTCGCAGGAAAAAAATAAAAATAAAACCTCAGTTGGTTGTTCTGTGATCGAACTAAACACAAGGAAACATTATTAAGAACATTGTTTACCTTGTAGCGCTGCTGGAAATCAGCTGATTCTCACGGACTAAAGTCAGACATGTTGACTCGGTTCCGGTCCAGTCAGCAACTGGTGTGCAGATGAAGCGGTCCCACTTGGTGTCAAATCTGTTGACTCTTATCCAAATTCCAGCTTTAACTTGTTGTTAACTTGTTGACAACAACTTGTAGTAGCTGAACTTTTAGCCAGAGAGGAAAACAGGCTGCCTCGTCTGCTCTGTTTACCCCAGGCTGCACGCATGCGCAGTAGTGAAGGTTCCAAAAATCACAGCGCCATCTAATGGCCCAGCATGGTAACTACAGTAAAGTCATGAGGACGGGGGTGGGGGGGGAGAGAGTCGTATCCACAGAATTCGCCCATGTCAACGCAAAACTTTCAACCTAATTAACATACCCAAAAGTTCAGTTTCCCCCACACAGTGTCCGTGTAAACAGGGCCTTAGGGCTCTGGATGTTGTAGGGTTGTGTTGGCTTACGTGACTCTACAATATTGCGTGGCCATCGGGGCAGTTTCCTTGGATTTGCAGACTGGGGTGGTGGTTCCTCTATTCAAAAAGGGGGACCGTAGGGTGTGTTCCAACTATAGGGGGATCACACTCTTAAGCCTCCCTGGTAAGGTCTATTCAGGGGTTCTGGAGAGGAGGGTTTTGGATAGTCGAACCTCGGATTCAGGAGGAGCAGTGTGGTTTTCGTCCTGGTCGTGGAACACTAGACCAGCTCTACACCCTCAGCAGGATCCTGGAGGGCGCGTGAGAGTTTGCCCAACCAGTTTACATGTGCTTTGTGGACTTGGAGAAGGCATTAGACCGCGTCCCTCGGGGGGTTCTGTGGGGGGTACTCCGGGAGTATGGGGTACCAAGCCCATTTGACATGGGCTGTTGGGTCCCTGTACGACTGGTGTCAGAGCTTGGTCCGCATTGCCGGCAGTAAGTCAGGCTCGTTTCCAGTGAGAGTTGGACTCCGCCAAGGTTGCCCTTTGTCACCGATTCTGTTCATAACTTTTATGGACAGAATTTCTAGGCGCAGCCAAGGTGTTGAGAGGATCCGTTTTGGTGGCCTTAGAATCACTTCTCTGTTTTTTGCAGATGATGTGGTCCTATTGGCTTCATCAGGTCGTGATCTACAGCTTTCACTGGAGCGGTTTGCAGCCGAGTGTGATGCGGCCGGGATGAGGATCAGTTCCTCCAAATCCGAGGCCATGGTCTTGAGCCGGAAAAGGGTAGCATGCCCTCTCCGGGTCGGGGAGGAGGTCCTGCCCCAAGTGGAGGAGTTTAAGTATCTCGGGGTCTTGTTCACGAATGAGGGAAAACTGGAGCGTGAGATCGATAGGCGGATAGGTGCAGCATCCGCAGTGAAGCGGGCGCTGTACCGGTCTGTCGTGGTGAAGAGAGAGCTGAGTCGAAAGGCAAAGCTCTCAATTTACCGATCGATCTACGTTCCCACCCTCATCTATGGTCATGAGCTTTGGGTTGTGACCGAAAGAACGAGATCTCGGATACAAGCGGCTGAAATGAGTTTTCTCCGCAGGGTGTCTGGACTCTCCCTTAGAGATAGGGTGAGAAGCTCAGTCATCCGGGAGGGACTCGGAGTAGAGCCGCTGCTTCTCCACATCGAGAGGAGCCAGTTGAGGTGGCTCGGGCATCTGGTTAGGATGCCTCCTGGACGCCTCCCTGGGGAGGTGTTCCGGGCATGTCCCACCGGGAGGAGGCCCAGAGGAAGACCCAGGACACGCTGGAGGGACTATGTTTCTCGGCTGGCCTGGGAACGCCTTGGGATTCCCCCAGAGGAGCTGCTCCATGTGGCTGGGGAGAGGGAAGTCTGGGCCTCCTTACTTAGGCTGCTACCCCCGCGACCCGACCCCGGATAAGCGGAAGAAAATGGATGGATGGATGGATGGAGAACATTTATTTGAGGTAATGGAACTGGCACACTTATGCTCAGTAGGCATCGCCGAAATATGAAGGAGGACATTAATGTTTTTGAACATTTGTATGCAGCAGCAACAAAAATTAATAAATAAACTCCTCAACCACTGTAAACATTCGAATGAAATATTAATTTGACGTACATCTATAACCAATTACCTTTTAGAGTTAGTCCAATTCAAGAAGGCAGCCACAACCATATGACTGAAAAACTTAAATATGACTAACTCAGTTTACAGACAGTGGTGTAAAAGTTGTTGTGGGTGTAGCAGAGACACATCCTCAACATATATTCTGAATGCTAACAGATTGTGCTGAACCTATGGTGTGCTTAAAACTTTGCCATGAAGTTTTCAAAGCCCACTGGGCTTGTCTGTTACCAAAATACCTCAAACCACTTGACTGATATTACTGAAAACTGTCAGGAAAATAATTACTCAATGTATATTTACGAGTGATTACCTTTACAACCAAATACAATATGGTTGTTACAGCCAAGTGAACGAAGTAAAAACAAATATGACTATATGTCCATTATTTTAGCAAATATTGTGATTAAATTTGGTGAGGTAGCCGAGAATCAAAGGCAGCATATACCGGTACTTAGATGTTACTCATTGGAAAAATATTTGGCTTTAAACTTTAGAATTAAACTCTTGCTGCCAAGCCTGTATGTCTGGTAACAAAATATGACAAGATCTGGGTTTTGGATCAGCAACAACAAGCCCAAGAGCAGTAAAAAAAAAAATTGTGAACAGGAAAAACTCTGGTGGAGGGCTGGGTCCAATCTGTCAAGACAGAAGAGTTAGTGGCTTTGACTGAGTTCTGGACGTGCAGGTGAATGTTGATGTCTGCACTAGCCTTCTGTCTTGATGTTGCAGCAGAGTCTGTAGTCGTGCTGCAGCTGGTGACGTCACTCCAGTAGAGGAGGTTGCTGCAGTGGAGAAGATTAAAGGACTTGAGGTCCAGAATCTTGGTCTGTGAGTCGTTGCAGGTGTCAAAACTGTAGAAGCATAGAAGCAAGAACAGGGCAGTCATGATCCAAAAGACGTGGTGAACGGGGAAGGTACAGAGTCAGAAACCATGGACAGATAGGCAGACAAAATCCAAGAGGGTTCAGGCAAGGCAAGGAGTCAAAAACGGGCGAGGAGTCGTGGCAAGGCAGGAGACAAGATCAGGTACGCTGGATTTCAACTGCTTGCGAAAGTTTCAAGAAGCTGGCACTGACTACGTGAATGCAGGGAGCTTAAGTAGGATGGAGAACAGGGGCCTCATGTACAAAGACTTGCGTGGACTTCTTACTGAAACGTGACGTACGGTCAAATCCAGAAAACGGCGTACGCACAAAAAAATCCAGATGTATCTAAACTGTGCGTACGCCGGAATCCACGCACATTGCTTTTGTACATCACAATCAACGTGGAATTGAGCGCACATGAGAGAGTGGCCGACTCCGCCTTTGACACGCCTCCATATAAATATGCAAATTCATTTAAATATGCCCTGCACCAGAGGAATGTCGTCTTGTCCCATCATGCATCACGTTCTTCAACTGCTAAAACAGCTAAAAATAAACAAAAAACAAGAATTTAAGCTGTGCAAGACTATTCAGTCTTTCTGTTTTTTATATCTTTTGCAGGTTATATTCTAATTGCGTCCATGTGGATGTAATAATTGTTAATCATGTGTGTTTGGTGTGAACAATAATGATTTTCACATCATGAACAGTTTCTCAGAATCACCTCTAGGTGTCGCCAATGGAACCAAAACTACAGAAACGTCTGTACGCCAACCCTGGAGTTGGCGTGGGGCTGCGCACATTTCCACGTTCAGTTCTGTTTTGATACATACGGAGTTTTGCGTGGAAAATGGCGTACGCAAGGTTTTTGTGCGTATGCACTGTTGATACATGAGGCCCCTGGTGTAGAGCATGAGCTTGATTGCTGGGTGAGTGACAGGAACAGACAGAGCTTGGCAGAAAAAAACCATAACAGGTTGTGAGGGGCAAAAACATGACAAAATATTTCATGAACCACTGGATCGTTTTCAATGAAACCCACAGAAAGTAATCACTAGATGCACATCTACAACTCATTAACTTTTAGAGTCAGCCTGAAGTAAGGCTTTATGGTTTCCACAGCCAAATTAATTTAAAAAGTACAAATATTGGTGTCATTCAATCAGTTTTGCAGATGTTGGCATAAAATTTGCTTTGGTAGTAGCTGAGTGTTTTGACAACACATCCTCTGGATGTGACTACTAACAATATATCATGATACTTTAAACATTTTCAAGGATTGACCACAACCGCAAATCCATGTTTTCTCAACAAGAGTAATCTATTCTAAAACTCAGACATAAAAGATGGTGGGTGATAAGCATTTTTTCAAGGCACGTTAGGCCTTTAATTAAAAAATGTACCCGGTAAATATGATGAGGAAAATAAGTATTAGAAAACCCTGCGACTTTGCACATTATCCCACTTAGAAATCATGGAGGGGTCTGAAATGTTCATCTTAGTTGCAGCATGTACACTGCGAGAGACAATAAAAATAAAAATAAAAATCCTGAAACCACAATGTATGATTTTTTTAAATAATTTTTTTGTGTGTTACGGCTGCAAATAAGTATTTGAACACCTGTGAAAATCAATGTTACTATTTGGTACAGTAGCCTTTGTTTGCAGTTACAGAGGTCAAAGTTTTCTTGTAGTGTTTCACCAGGTTTGCACACACTGCAGCTGCAGGATTTTGACCCATTCCTCCACACAGATCTTCTCTAGATCAGCCAGGTTTCTGGACTGTCGCAGAGAAACATGGAGTTTGAACTCCTCCAAAGATTTTCTATAGGGTTTAGGTCTGGAGACTGGCTAGGCCACTCCAGAACCTTGATATGCTTCTTACGGAGCAGTGGCGGTTCCTGATATGTCCACCGAGGGGGGGCTATTTCTCCAAAATGAAAAAAAAAAATCCCAAGTTCAAGTATGTTTTTTTTAATCAAATGCAGATTAATACAAGGTCAACAGAACAATTAAATGCTCAGGATGAGAAGAACCAATTTGACTCACTAAAACAACAAAGATCAAACAAAAATAATATAAATAAATAATATATATAAATTATAGAAAGGAAAATAAGTGAGATTAAAACATTTCTGCATTTCTACTTGCAAGAGGCTTTGTTTTCATTCTCCAGATCAATACAGTGTTAAGAAATAGTAAAACACCACCAGTGACATTTAGAATATAAAATTATTGTTTGATCATTTTTTATAAGCAAATTAAAACCTGTTAACAGGCACGGGCCCGGCCGCGGGCCCGTTTGACCTTAATTTGCATGTGTTGGATCGTGATTTCCCAAATATGGAAGCTTTGTAAAGTCTGGCGCTTTAAAACTCTTTCATAGGGTCTCTGCTTTTGATTGACACCAATTTTGACCAACTGAGTGAAACTTTTCAGTCACTAGAGCCAATCAAATCCCAGAGAGTCACCAAGCAAAAAATCACCCTCCCCCTCTTACCCCACGTGGGCCTCTGGCCAATCAAATGAGACGCTGATTCTGACGCGACAGACTTGTAGCCAATGAAATTCCCGTTGTATAGACATGTGACATGCCAGGTTTTGAGTTACATGAGGGGTGTAAAACTCACTGCGTAACAGAGTCATTCAGCTGCGTTCGCCGTGCATAAAAGGGTGAGCTCCTCTCTGTTTACTTTACGCATGCTTCTTCTGACTTTTATCACTGTTTAGCCATGGATAAATGCCATGGAAAAATGAAATACACCGTAGGACAAGCTTTAGAACTTGATTTACAAGGAAAGAGTGATTCCTCTCTGACGAAGGTATCAGCTTCTCCTTGTGTGTACATGTGTGTGTGGGGGCTTTGAAAGCTGAACCCCTGTGGAGCCATCGTTGAGCCATTGTGGAGCTAATGTGTGTTATCTGAGTGTTATCTGGGGTGTTTGGTCTGAAGGCAGCTGGACCTGTGGGGGAAATTTTCTCTTGTGATTTACAGTATACAGGTGATCCCTGACTTACGAGCGGCCTGCTGACATGTTACAGTTACTGTATTTCTATCAGCTTGAGAGTAAATATATGAATGGAACAGATGTAAGCTTTCAATAGACAGTCATTCTGAAGTATGTTGAAGTATTCAGCAGTTACAGACATTTGAAGTTGGCAGAATACAGGTGTTACCCATCATGGCACAGTTTTGGGTATGTTTGGTTTTATTGATGTCCGCCTGAACATGCACATACAAAAACAGGCACAAAATCCTCAATTTTTATGCTATTGACTTCAAATTTGAAACTGTCTTAGTAAATACTTCACTCTCTAGGCTCATAAGAAATTCCAGTCTATATCTTCTTGTGTCAGTGTGCAGGTGCTTGACAAATATAAACATTTTCAGGCGAGGCAAGAAAAACGCTTTATTTCTGTGTGCTCTCACTTCAATAAATACAAAATAATAACAGATACAACAAATTTGACTGCTGAAACAAAAAATTCAAAGTGTTATCTTTACAAAGACACCATGCAATTGCTTGTACTCCATACGGTTCAAGAACAGCTTCTAATTTAATTTGGGTATGTCTTTTTTAGGCGTTTTTCGCAATTTTGAGGCGTATGAAAATAAATGTAGCCATCAGAGTCCAATACTGTACAATAACCTGTGCTGGCAACCTAACTCCACAAACAAACAAAGAAAAAACTAACTAACCAGTTGCCACTTTTAGAATAAACAGTCAGCTGAAGACTTTTATCACCTCCTTTTATTGCTACTGTTTTTAATTTTTATTTTCACTAATTTATTGTACCTGTTTTTATCTTTTATGTCCTATTAAGCACCTTGGTCAATGCAAGGCATTGTAGGAAGGTGCTATACAAATAAAGTTTATTATTATTATTATTATTATTATTATTATTATTATTATTATTATTACGGTGATTATGTTTACAGGTTGTGCAAATAGTATTTTCCTAAATGGAACTAACAAAGAGGAAATAATGAATGTAGTAAAACATCTTACAGACAAGAGATCGAAAGACTGGGTGGACATGGATATGATGTTTGTAAAGGACATAATGAGCCATATTATTGAGCCGTTCACATACATATGTAACTTATCATTTTCAACAGGAATTTTTCCAGATAATATGAAAGTAGCTAAGGTCGTTCCTCTTTTTAAAAATGGTGATAAATGTGTATTCAACAATTATAGACCTATATCCTTGTTACCACAGTTTTCAAAAATTCTTGAAAAACTATTTGTGAACAGACTAGACCAATTTATAGATAAACAAAATATTCTAAGCAACAGTCAATATGGGTTTAGATCAAAAAACTCTACATCAATGGCTCTCATGGAATTAATGGAACAAATAACTACTGCTGTCGATCAAAAACAACATTGTATCAGTATCTTTGTTGATTTAAAAAAAGCATTCGATACTATTGATCACACCATTCTCCTTGAAAAACTGAACAAATATGGTATTAGAGGACCAGCATTACAGTGGGTATCTAGCTACTTAAAAAATAGGAAACAATTTGTACAAATAAATGATGTAAGATCTGACCTCTGTAATATCACATGTGGAGTTCCCCAAGGCTCTGTACTTGGACCAAAGCTTTTTATTTTATATGTGAATGACTTGGTAAATGTGTCAGGACTCCTTAAATGTGTACTTTTCGCTGATGATACCACTTTTTTCTGTTCAGGTGAAGATATAGAACAAATGTTAGAATTGATAAAGACAGAATTTGTCAAGATACAAACTTGGTTTAAAATAAATAAATTATCATTAAATCTAGAAAAAACTAATTACATGATATTCGGTAATAAAAAGAAAACTGTTGATGTTCCACTCAAAATTGAGGATGTTGAGATTTGTAGAGTGAATGAGGTGAAGTTTTTGGGTGTTATCATTGATGACAAACTGACATGGAAACAACACATAAATTCTGTAAGAATAAAAATAGCTAGATCGATAGCAGTACTGTACAAAGTCAGAGACCTATTGAATGATAAAGCTCTGTATTTGTTGTATAACACAATCATTGTTCCACACTTAATCTATTGTATTGATGTTTGGGGGAAAGCGTGTAAAACAATCACAAAGCCTATTTTTGTATTACAGAAAAGAGCTGTAAGAATTATCACTAGAAAGCATTACCGTCATCCATCAAGTACATTATTTTATCAACTAAAATTATTGAAGTTCCATGATTTGGTAGACTATAATATTTTATCAGTTATGTATAGAGCTCAAAATAATGCATTACCTTTAAATATCCAAATGCACTTTGTTAAAAGACAAAGTTGTTATAATCTTAAGGGAACAGAGTTGTTTGTAAAACCACAATTCAGAACCAGTTTGAAGGGACGTTCTACCTCAATCCAGGGAATTAGATTATGGAATGGCTTGGAGAATGTAGTTAAAAATGCCAAGTCAATGTTTACATTTAAAAAAATGATCAAAACAAATGTGTTAAAAAAATATATGTGAAATAACGTGATGTGTATTGTATTAGTTAGAAAATTAGAAAGAGTTAGTCATTTTGTACTGTTAGTTAGAAAATTAAAAAGAGTTAATAATTTTGTACTGTTGGTTGAAGAATATTATTGTTTAACCTGACTGTTGGAAAAAGTTGGTTGAAAATTATTATTGTTTACATGGTTTGACTACTGTTGTTTAATCTGATTGTTGGAGATAAGGGGCAGATATAATAAGATTTATTCTTCTTTCTGCCACCTTTCATTTTTTTACATCTTGTACACTATCATTATGAGATTGCCTTGTATTGTTTCTTTTGTAAAAAAATGAACAAATTTAATAAACATAAACATAAACATAAACATATGTTATTTCAACAACCTAGTAAACAAAACAACTTGATATTATATATGAATGTTATAATATAATGTGATATGATAAATAAGACTGACTTATCGAATAAGTAATAGACATATGATTATTTTATTATTAACCTTGTGGGGCCTACTAAACATCAGAGTCCAATACCATAACCAGGCGGCTAGCGCTAGCATGCTAACAAACAAACAAAAAAAACTCACCACTTCCCACTTGCAGTCAGCTGAAGGCTTTTTTCACAGAGCCATCTAATATCTGAGAGGCATATCAGTCAGAAATGCAAATAGATATTAGATCAAGGGCTTTCAATGATTATAAAACGTACCTGAGCAAGCCTGCTTGAGTCACTGCACGGCTCTGTAATCCCAGACAAAAAAAAAGACCAGACCGGAAGTACATTGTTCTGTACGTACAGCTCACGTTGGACTCTTCAGGGCGTAGAAAACTGTGCCCTGAAGAGTCCCATTGTATTGTAAGGTCGTGGCATAAGTACACATGCACCAGTTATAATTAGAGTCAATGGATAAGATAACAGCACCCCCAAACTGGAACTACATCATCAATCAGAAAACTCTTTTTGAAACAAACAATATAACTTATCATTACTCATAAACTATTCATCCTACACAACTAAAAACATATATGCATATATTTTGAAATATTATGTTATTTCATTTTTTTTATTTTAAAGTATTCAATGAAAAATGGTCCAAAACTTCCAATGGGACGGCGCCCTGGCACCCTCTATTGGCCAGCCGCCCCTGTTATTGAGCCACTCCTTGGTTCTCCTGGCTGTGTGCTTCAGGTCATTGTAATGTTGGAAGACCCAGCCACGACCCATCTTCAATGCTCTAACTGAGGGAAGGAGGTTGTTCCCCCAAAATCTTGTAATACATGGTCCCGGTCATCCTCTCCTTAATACATTGCAGTCGTCCTGTCCCAGGTGCAGAAAAACACCCCCAAAGCATGATGCTCCCACCTCCATGCTTCACAGTAGGGATGGTAATTTTGGGATGGTACTCATCATTCATTGTCCTCCAAACACGGTGAGTAGAATTAAGACCAAAAAATTCGGGGCCTGGGGGTTTGCCCTGGGCTGAGCTGGCATTGTGCCCTCCCTGAGGCTGCTTGGGCTCTGGTGTCCTGTCTTGTCAGATGGGCGTGGGTTGGGCCGGATCTTGGATGTCGGCTCCTCTCCACCACAGAATGAATGGGTCTACCTCCTGGGTTTGGGTGAGGGCTGCCCCAAGTAAGGGGCATGTACATGTCTTGGACCTGGGGGGTATAGAGTGCGTATTAGGAATATGAATGGAATGTGTCATTATTGTATGTCTTTGAGTGAGTGAGGGTGAGGATGAGGGTGGGTCTGTGTGATTGTGTTTATGTATGAATGTCTATTTGTCAGGCCGGGACTTAGACTGCCCCCTCTTTGATACAGCTGGGGCTGCTGGTGTCGCGCCCCTTCCAAGTGGCCCCCTAGTGGGGTGTACCCTTGCCTGCCAGCACACTTGGGGCCCTCGGTGTCAGGGGTTGGGCGCTTGGGTGTGTGTCGGCTCGGCCTGGTGGCTGCCTGGTAGGGCTTGGGTCCTCTGGTCCTGTTGGGCCTGGGCCTGAGGGGTGGGTGTCCCCGGTGCCCGGGCCTTGGTGCCTAGGCCTAGGGCTATGTCGGTGCAGTGGGTTCCGGCGGGGGTCTGTGAGTATGTCGCTGTTGGCCCCGGGGGGTCATTGTGTGTAGTCGCTGGTGAGAATATTTCAGTTCTCCCCTATGGTCGGATCTGGGGGGTGGGAGAGTGGTTCATCCTGTTAGGGTGGCCCTAGGGGCTCTGCTCTTGGGGGTCCTTCTTGGGGTCTTGGGCTCTGGTCCCCCTTATGGCTACCTTGGGTCTTGGGGGGAGGATCTCTGATGCTTCACGGTCACTTTTAAATGTTCTATTAGACAAACCTTATTCACTTATGCATGCTCACAACCATACACAAATGGATGCAAGGATGTATATGTAGATATCATATGTAGATATGTAGATGGGTATGTGACTGCATATGAATGTATATGTATGTATGTATATATTTGTAGGTATAGGTATATATATTTATAGAAATCTACTGCAAAGTCATGAATGTTATTGGTCTTTTATGCATATGTGTTTTGTTGCTGTGTTCTGTCATGTACTTTGCAGGATTGCAGACGGCGGTCGGGTGTGTTTGCCTTGTGCTCTTTTTGCGGATAATTGTTGTGTTTTGTAGTCTTACTTTCTGTCTTTCCTTTCTTTCTATCCTTAAATATATATATATATATAATGGTGTGAAGAGGATTGCTGTAAGGTGAGAAGGGAGGCCATCTATAAAAGGAATTAGGAAAAAAAAAGACCAAAAAGTTCTATTTTGGTCTCATCTGACCACATAACTTTCTCCCACGACTCCTCTGGATCATCCAAATGGTCATAGGCAAACCTAAGACGGGCCTGGACGTGTGCGGATTCAAGCAGGGGAAACTTCCATGCCATGCATGATTTTAAACTATGACGTCTTAGTGTATTACCCACAGAAACCTTGGAAACAGTGTCGCCAGCTCTCTTCAGGTTATTAACCAGCTCCTCCTGTGTATTTCTGGGCTGATTCCTCACCTTTCTTAGGATCATTGATACGCCACGAGGTGAGATCCTGCATGGAGCCCCAGTCCAAAGGAGATTGACAGTCATGTTTAAATTCTTCCATTTTCTAATAATTGCTCCAACAGTTGATCTTTTTTCACCAAGCTGCTTGACAATTGCACCATAGCCCATTCCAGCCTTGTGGAAGTCTACAGTTTTGTCTCTGGTGTCTTTGGACAGCTCTTTGGTCTTAGCCATGTTAATAGTTGGAGTTACTGATTGTGTTCTTCTTCTTCTTCTTTTTGGTGTTTTATGGCAGTTGGCAAACAACTTAAGGTGCATTACCACCACCTTCCAGATTGGAGTATGGACTAGATGTTATTAATTCTATTCAAAGTGCCCAGTCGTCGTAGAACTCCCTCACATCCAACTTACTTTTACCCATTTTAAATCCCTAATTATCAACTCTCTTACCTATAGGCCTACACACTTATGTCACCATTTTGATCATCTTGACCTCCCTTGAATTCCCCACACCAAAACTATATCACTTCACCTTTGTCTCATAAGTAAGTCAATTCTCATCTATTCTAAACGGTAACAAAATTTAATATACATAACCAAACCAATTCACTATACATACTTATTTCACCACATTGATCAACTTGACGTCCCTATAAAGTGTAACATGCATTAAATTCCCTCCACCACAGAATATTTCTTCCCCATTGTTCAGTCAAGTCATGTTTAGAGAAACCTCATTTTCAGATATTCCTTCCCCTTGTCTCAGTTCCTCATGTATTTTTTCCCAGGATAACTCTTTTACATTAAAGGTTCAGTATGCAGTTTCTGTAGAACTGCAGCACTTAGAAATATTTTCAACAGGCAAAGCATTCTGATCCCTCCCCCTCAGAGCCATATGTGGCTCTGCCCCCTTGTGGTCTGTTGAATTTCAAATTCAAGCTCTGTTTTTATTGGCTGATTCAAATTCAAGCTCTGTTTTTATTGGCTGGTTACAAACTCTGTTTTTATTGGCTGGAAAATGGCGGGTCACCTTTTCTTTTTAGAAATGCTTATTTACCACCTGGAGAAGCAAGGGGACAATATATATATATTTTTTTTCAGAGATTACCTGGCTAACATCAGTCTGTCAGGAGGTAGTGACAGAGTGAAGAAATATGTTCATAAAAAAAGCTACATACTGAAGCTTTAAATAATTTTGTGGCTGCCTTTACTATGATTTTTATTTTTTCAGTCTTAGTTTTTGCTTGTTCTGAACAGTTTATGACGTATGCAAGGAATGGAATCAATTTATCAACTGTGATATTTCTTTGATCAAGTCCTCACACTGAAGCACAAGTAGCCTATCATTACTTTATCCGGTAAGATTCTGTCCTGGAAACACAACAGGATAGATGTACTGTCCACTTTCTCCCAATTTCTATAAGCTGGTAAACGTTTCATATTTGTAATTTCACCTCCTTTGATTATCTTATTCAATGCCTCCAAGTTTTCTCCTACAGGAATCCCTGATATTACTCCTCTAGATCCTCTCTCTTCCTCCTCAATCTTCCTGTCCAGTACAACTTTACCACACACTGTTTGTAAGTCTAAAGCCTTGTTCTTTTGTTCATCATTTTTACAAATAAAAAGTAGGTTACCATCCCACAACACTTTAGCCAGTTCAACATCTCCAACAACTTTCTTTAAAGCTGGGGTATGTAAGATTGTAATGTAGTCTGTAACTTTTCAAACAATATATTTTTAACATATTTCTTCACTCTGTCACTATCTACTGACAAACTGATGTTAGACAAAGTAATCTCTGAAAAAAACTATAGTCCCCTTGCTTCTCTATCAGCATTTATAAAAACACTGAAAACACAAGAGTGACCAGGACACTGACAGCCAATAAAAACAGAGTTGTTTGTCACGCCCCAACCCACGCCCCCACCTGTCCCAGCCGCAGCTCGTTCTCATTCAAAGGATTGCAAAGCGATGCAGGACTGTTTTTTATGTGACACAAAATGTATTAAATATCCCTTCTTTATCCCAGAGCTGGACTTTTATTTAGTTTTTTTGCCAAAAGTCAAGTGATCGCTTCATCCTTCACTGACGAGGAAATGGATTTGTCACGACTCACGAGCGAATTAAAACATGTCCAACGTTGCTTCGTGAACCTCTGCTGATGTCTTCTGGTTTTTGTGTTGTAGGATGAGTGATTCGTGGTTTTATTATATTTTTAAACAGTTATATTATCATATAAACACAGAAATTCGGAGCGCAGAGACAGGAGGAGGTGGAGCATTCCAAACATTCCAGACCAGCGCTGAGAGAAAGAGGAAGTCACGAGCGAATTAAATCATGTCCAAACGTTGCTGCTGATTTCTGCTGGATTTTGTGATGTTGGACAAGTGCTCTATGGTTTTATTATATTTTTAAAAGGTTTTTATAACATATAATCACAGAATATTGAAGCGCTCCTCCGAGCACACACACAGCAGGGGGCGGAGCTGCAGAACCCAAGTTCACCAGAGAACGGACAGTCTCCCTCCCTCTGAGTCATATATGGCTCTGAGGGAGGGAGAAGAATGATTTCACCTGCTGGAAATTTTTCTAAGTGCCAGGGCTTTACAGAAATCGCAGATCCCAGCTTTAATCCTTTTGAAAAATAGGGCTTACTCGTCAAACCCTGTTCTTCCTTAAATCTCAATATAACTTTACATTTGTCCATCATTACTTTTTTCCTAAGCTCAACACTGTCTCCATCAACCTCAAGATATAGTTTTCCTGTATTTAATCCCTTTATACCCCCACTACTGCTAGCCATCTTAATCCACTCACAATCTGGATTATGCCAAAAACCGCTTTAAAATGCACTTTGCACTCGCCGTATGTTTGTTCGGTCTCCTTCGCTCCACTCTTTTCATCCCTACAGGTCTTACTGATTGTGTGGGGTGGACAGGTGACTTTATGCAGCTAACCACCTCAAACAGGTGTTTCTAATTTAGAATAATAAGTAGAGTGGAGGTGGACTTTTTAGAGGCGGACAAACAAGTCTTTGATGGCCAGAATTGTTGCTGATTTGCAGGTGTTCAAATACTTATTTGCAGCAATAACGCACAAATAAATTATTTTAAAATATCATACATTGTGATTTCCATATTTTTTTCTTTTTTAGATTATGTCTCTCACAGTGGACATGCACATAAGATGAAAATTTCAGACCCCTCCATGATTTCTAAGTGGGAGAACTTGCAAAGTCGCAGGGTGTTAAAATACTTATTTTCCTCACTGTATAACCATGTAAAAAAAACCCACAAAAGGTGAAACAATTTGTTTCTTTCAAACATAATTTGGTTGCATTTGGTTCAGTGTTCATCTGTTGAGTAAAACATTTCATGTATATGGTTTGTCTATAGTTTTTGTTTTATATCAAAGTAACAGAAAAGCTTCAGATAAAAAAATACTGTAATGCTAAGAAATTGCCAGTTTTCCTTGCATTTTTGGGTGTCAAATCTAAATTTAATTTGACATTTGCAAAGAGCCGTATCTGTTATAGTCTATTGACGTCAGCAAACAAGATACAGTACAACGTTCGTGCTGCCTTATTAATATAATTACAGTACTATCATTGGCTCTCAGTGCTGTCATCTTCCTCTGAGCTTCTCTTTATCGTAGGAACTAAAAAAATATATATTAATTTTTCTATCTTTCTCTACATAAATGTTAAAATCAAGATCAGACAAAAAATATTTTTAAATTGTATCCTCTTTTTTTGTTTGAATTGTTTCTCACTACTCTAATAAAGACACTTTTATTGTTCATCATCTTGCCTGTTTATTGACATAATCAAGTGAACGAAGAGTTTGTTGTGGTTGAGCAGCCGGCTTCAAATGCACAATCAATCTTAAAGGAATAGAGCTTTTTGTGAAAACAAGATATAGAACTAGTTTAGGGGTCAGTCAACCTCAATCAAAGGAATTGATCTTTGGAATAATCTGGAAACTGGTATTAAAAATCAGTGGCGGCTGGTGATTTTTTTATGGGGTGCGCCATAAACTGTTTAATTTTTTTAAACATGTGTAGAAGTGTGCATAATTATGTTTGTATACTGTAAAGTAAGTTTGTTCATGTTTTTGTTTGTATATATCAGGTGTATCCATTTGTATAAAACTATCATTAATAAAACATGGTTCATCTTCACCTTGTTTGAGGCATCAGTGTGAAAAGAGAATGGGAGTGTTCTGCTTCCACTTTTCAATTTTTGGACAACTTCTATCATATTCTGTTATAATTATTTTAGTAATACAAGTTCATAATATAAATAGAATTGTGAGGGTCCAGACTTAAATAAGGACAAAGGTGTTCAAAAATCCACCAAATAATTCAATTTAATAGTTCCAAAAATAAACTAACAAATAATTAAATTTCAATGAAAAATAAATCAAAAGATAATAACAAATTTGGGCCCAACTTAAACAGGTCAACTGAAGTCTAACAAGGAGGAATGATTCCAGATTAGATTTTAAATAACTGATTTATGGGGAAGAAAAATGATCTATTTTACTGTGATTATGTTATTTCAACAACCTAGTAAACAAAACAACTTGATATTATATATGAATGTTATAATATAATGTGATACGATAAATAAGACTGACTTAGTATTAAGTATTAGAGTACATAAGTACATAAGTATTAGACATATGATTATTTTATTATTAACCTTGTGGTGCCCAGCCCACTAAACACAGGGATAACAGTTATATTTGTGCTTTTTATCTGTAGAACAAGAGAGTTTGCAGGCTGTCATAACACTGACCGTGATTATTTAACATGAGCATTATTGAGCATGCATCAGGGTATTTCCATGGCACATTTTTATCTGTATAAATACTTAATAATTCAATGTTAATAGGAGCTAGTTACTTGCATGGGGCTTTGTTTTCATTCTCCAGATCAATACAGTTAAGAAATAGTATAATAACACCACCAGTGACATTTATTTAGTATATAAAATTATTAATATTTGATATTTTTTTATAAGCAATTTTAAATAAATGTAGCCATCAGAGTCAATAACCAGGTGGCTAGCGCTAGCATGCTAACAAACAAACAAAGAAAAAAACAAACGCATCACTTCCTTTTGCAGTCATTGAAGGCTTTTTTCACAGAGCCTTCTAATATATGAGAGGCATATCAGTCAGAAATGCAAATATATATTAAATAAAGGGCTTTCAATTATTTAAAACGTACCTGAGCAAGCCTGCTTCAGTCACTGCACGGCTCTGTAATCCCAGACAAAAAAAAAGAAGAAGACCAGACCGGAACTACATTGTTCTGTACGTGCAGCTCACGTTGGACTGTCCAGGGCGGTGAAAACTGCGCCCAGCATCTACCCATTGTTTTGTAACGTGGTGGCATCAGTACGCATGCGCCAGCTATAATTAGAGTCAATGGATCAGATAACAGCGCCCCAAAACAGGAAATATGTCACCAATCAGAAAACGTTTTTTGAAACAAACAATATAACTCATAATTACTCATAAACTATTTATCCTACACAACTAAAAACATATATGCATATATTTCGAAATATTTTTATGTTATTATTTCTTTTCTTTTTTTTTTCAAAGTATTAAATGTCAAATGGTCCGGAACGTCCAGTGGGTGGGCGGCGCTCTGGCGCCCTCTACTGGCGGGCCGCCCCTGTTAAAAATGCTAAATCAATGACCATTTAAAAAAAATATGATCAAAACCAATTTCTTGCAAAAATATATATGATAACAATATTGTGTAATAGATGCCTTCTTTGAAATTATCTTTCTTGGAACTATATGAGCTGTTTTCTTTTCTTCAATATGAAACCTCTTAGATTTTTTTTTTTATTATCTTTGTAATAGGGGGCAGAAAAAATAAGATCCAGATTTTTTCTTCTGTCTGCATTCCTTCATTTTAATTTTATACTGTACAGTCTCAAATGTGAGATTGTTCATGTGTTTTATTTAAAATGAATAAAATTAATTAAAAAAAAAAGTGCAAGGTCTCTCCATGCAAAAATGTAATGGCAGTATTTGAGGATTCTCTCATTCAGGAACCCAGTGTTTTTTATTTATTTAAATAGTTTATGTATGTGGATGCAAGGCTGAATATTTTATA
>JBBPBX010016357.1:1510-19112 GCA_038048925.1 Garcialebias charrua
TAGTAGGATGGTGAGGAGAGAGCAGAGTTTTGTCCTACATTATATACACTCACCAAGTATCAAGCTTTGTGTTGGCCAAAGGCTTTGACTCCACATCTTTATGAGCCCCCGATTGCCTCCCAGTCAAACTTCAATTGGCCAATAACTCTCTCCCGTAGATCTCCAACCAGCAAGGCTGAGCTGGTAGTCCGTAGAGACTTCACCTTTCGCCTTGGGACTTCTACATCCGGCACAACAGGCACCTGCAAAACACATGGATCTTGTTAACCAAATAATGATTAAACATCACCACAGACCACTTTAAGTTTGTGAGAGGACAATTTTCTGACCGGTAGTTTTCTGGCCATTGTAAAGCTGAAAATGTCTAATGATTTGTTGATATTTTTACATTTTAAGACTAAAAAAGACCAGATTATCATAAAGAAGGAAAAATAATGTGATCTTTCCCAATTAAAAAATAAAATAATGAACTATGCAGGTCTAGGTAAATTATTTTAATTGTGGAAAAATTAAATATCCTACTTTGAATAAATAAAGTTAACTTATGTTTTACTCCTTCTATTAGTTCTAGTATTCACACATTTGCAAAGGAAAAGACAGGAAAAACTGCTAAAACTAGCCCTTTTTGTTGTTATAAGAACAAATAAAATTCAGTTTAAAGTTATTTTTGATCAAAGCTTGGAAGAGCCACTGCTGAGGGACCAAAGAGCCACATGTGGCTCCAGAGCCGCAGGTTTCAGACCCCTGCAAAGTCCAGAACCCCTTACATTTTAAGACAGGTTTACAAGAAATCTAAAATAACTACCTATCAGCCACTTTCAAACTGTTAGTAAAATATCTCATGTACTGTACCAGTAAATCTTTAATGAAACTGTCAGAAAGTAATTGACTCTCAAGACCTCTCAAGACTGTGTGAATGAGAGGTCTTCCTTCAGCCTCTTGTTTAAGCAGCTACAAAAACAGTATGTTGCTGAAATACGTATTTAAAGTAAATTAGTATTTCAGCCTGGCTGCGGTTATTGTTCTGCTGGCTATGGCATGTGTGTTAATGCGACGCAACATCGAGAGGATGCGGGGCCTTGTCTCTTTGAAAAACCATCCAGGAACTAAGCCAAAAAAATAAAAAATAACTCGTAGCATACATTATATGGCTTATTTAAACGCTAGAATAACCTAACCTGCAGTGTTTTACTTGCCTCAAATTATCTGCCTCAGCAGCATAAACACCCGTTTTAGCTCGTTGTTAGCTTAGCTTTTAGCAACAGCAGGTTTTGTTCATTCAAGTGGCTAAAACAGCTAGCAAATAAAGAAAACAGAACCGATTACCTTCTTCAACTTCCAACTGAATGTCCAGTCGTCGTCCAGAGTCAGACCAGTCGACGTCTAATAAAAAGCAAGTTTTACGAGCGCTGAGTCCACAACAACAGCTTCTTGTCCCAGCAGCAGATGAACAGGATGTAGCTACATTTGAACGAAGCGCGCGAAGCGTTGATTGGTTGGATATGATGACATGCTACTTCCCTCGATAAACAAGAGTGGCGTTGATTGGTTAGGACAAAGTTCACATGCAACCTGATAAGCAAGAGTGGCGTTGATTGGTTGGAACGTACAAAAAAAAAAGGGCAGAAAGCAGTACTTCACGTTTCACGTACGCCTGGAGTAACGCAGAATAAAATTGAATAATGATAATAATAATGATGATAATAATAATACCCTGATGCATGCTCAATAATAATAATAACAATATACTATATATATATATATATATATATATATATATATATATATATATATATATATATACACAATATAAAAAAACAGCTCGAGCTGTTTCAAAAAACTGACAAAACGTTTAAAACAGAAAAATAAACCAGTGTGAAAATACTTTGTGTAGAAACTGGCAGATGGCAAAGGGAACGTTTGTTGAACGTTCTAAGAACGTTAGGTTAGAACGTTATATCTAGGTTTGTTCAAACGTTAGTCAAAACCTTCAAAGAACGTTCTAAGAACGTTAGGTTAGAACGTTATATCTAGGTTTGTTCAAACGTTAGTCAAAACCTTCAAAGAACGTTCTAAGAACGTTGTGATCTAACAGAACCATGTAAGAACCATACCAGAACGTTAGTTAACGTTCTCTGTTACTTGGGCTCCCTCCTGTTAATTTCCGCTGTCCTTCGCTGAGTTTCGGTACTGTATTTTTTGGTGTAAAGGCGCATAAACCGCGTAACTCGAACAATGCTTTTCAATGGGAGGGCGTTCGTAACCGCGAAACGTCGTAAGTCGAGGCCGTCGTAACCCGACCTGTATTATGATTAATTTACTGGAATCATATGCAAACATGACTTTATCTTAATTTGAACAGTTAAACCACCTGTTAATTTCCCTGTACATTAAATTAATCACCTCTCGGCTATGGATTGATTAGTGATACTTTTAATAAATTCATGTGTCTCAGCTATAACAACAAAATCTTGTTTGGTTGCCGGTGCCTGAAACAAACTCTGTCCTGGTGCCACCTGTCTTTAGTGTCTAATTTGAGGAACCAGTTCAATGATAGTTTAAAGGATGGAATTAATTAATCATTAATCATTAAAAATGAAAGGTAGCAGAAAGAAGAAAAAATATCTGCCCCTTTTTTCAAACAATTAGTTCAATCAAAAATAATCTTCAGTAACAGAACAAAAGGAATAAATCTTTCTAATTTTTCTAACTAAAACAATACACATTACGCTACTTCATATATTTTTTTAACAATTCAGTTTTGATCATTTTCTTAAATGTACACTTTGACTTGGCATTTTTAACTTCATTCTCCAAACCATTCCACAATTTAATTCCCTGGATTGAGGTAGAACGTTTCAAACTAGTTCTGAATTTTGGTTTTACAAATATCTCTGTTCCCTTAGATTATAACAACTTTGTCTTTTAACAAAATGCATTTGGATATTTAAAGGTAATGCATTATTTTGAGCCCTATACATAACTGATAAAATATTATAGTCTACCAAATCATGGAACTTCAATAACTTCAGTTGATAAAATAATGTACTTGATGGATGACAGTAATGTTTTCTAGTGATAATTCTTACAGCTCTTTTCTGTAAAACAAAAATAGGCTTTGTGATTGTTTTACATGCTTTCCCCCAAACATCAATACAATAGATTAAGTGTGGAACAATGATTGTGTTATACAACAAATACAGAGCTTTATCATTTAATAAGTCTCTGACTTTGTACAGTACTGCAATAGATTTAGCTATTTTTATTCTTACATAATTTATGTGTTGTTTCCATGTCAGTTTGTCATCAATAATAACACCCAAAAACTTCACCTCACTCACTCTACAAATCTCAACACCCTCAATTTTAAACGGAACATTAGTTTTCTTTTTATTACTGAATATCATGTAATTAGTTTTTTCTAGATTTAATGATAATTTATTAAGTTTAAACCAAGTTTGTATTTTGACTAATTCTGTCTTTATCAACTCCAACATCTGTTCTATATCTTTACCCAAACAAAAAAAATGTGGTATCATCTGCAAAAAGGACACATTTAAGGAGTCCTGACACCAAGTCATTCACATATAAAATGAATAGCTTTGGTCCAAGTATAGAGCCTTGAGGAACTCCACATGTGATATTGCAGAGGTCAGATTTTACACCATTTATTTGTAAAAATTGTTTCCTATCTTTCAAATAGCTAGATACACATTGCAGTGCTTGTCCTCTAATACCATATTTATTCAGTTTTCAAGGAGAATAGTGTGGTCAATAGTATCAAATACTTTTTTAAATCAACAAAAATACTAACACAATATTGTTTTTGATCGACAGCAGTAGTTATTTGTTCTATTAATTCCATGAGAGCCATTGATGTAGAGGTTTATGCTCTAAACCCATACTGACTGTTGCTTACAAAACAGTATCTAAGCAAAACATGTTCAAGTATTAAGTATCAAGTACAAAAGTAATAATTATACAAAAAACAGGGTGAACCAACTCATTGCATCTATAAAATGTTCAAAATGTGTTGACAATGACACAAGCCCATGTCATGTATCATTGTCAATGACACATGCCATGGGCTTGTGTCATTGGGCACTTTTAAGTGGGTATACTGGAATTCCCAAGCTTTTCTAGTGGGCATACTCTGTGTACCCATATCTCAAATAGATTACACCACTGGTTGTTAGAGCTGCTGCCTCTCAGTTCAAATCCCAGCCTGGGGCCTTTCTGGGTGGAGTTTGCATGTTCTCTTTGTACATGGGTGTTTTCCCCAGGTACTCCAGTTTCCTCCCACAGACCAAAAACATGCATGTTAGACTGACTGGTAACTCTAAATTGTGTCTTGGTGTGAGTGAGAGTGAATGGTTGTTTGTCTCTACGTGTCCCTGTGGTGAACTGGATACCTGTCCAAGGTGTCCCCCAACTCTTGCACAGTGATAGCTGTACTGTATACTGTATGGGCACCAGTGATCCCCGTAACCCAGAAAGAATGAAGCGGATAAAAATGATGGATGGATAAACTAAAGAGTTGGAAAGTGATGCATAAAAGTGGCCTAGATCTAAATAGTAAAGCTCCTTGAAGAACAAAAAGCACAGCAGTTTCTATGTATCAAGCATCATAACTGCATCTGAACACCCATCAACAATATTTCATCATGTGCTCTTTGTCCTGTTCCTCTCACAGTCAGGAGGAGCAGTACTTCATAAACGGGAAACTTCCAGACTTTCACCAAGTGGACATTCCTGACATCTGGATCGGCTTATCCGGTGACTGCAGACTCTATTTTAACGTTTCATTTAAGAAACACCTTGTTTTTTAAAATAACGTACATTACTAATATGCTGCATTACTCGTGTCCCTGTTTGTTTTTATCTCATCACCAGATCAATACCAAGACGGGGTTTTTAAATGGGTGGATAAAACCGACACAACGTTTTCAAACTACGGTGCTGGTTGGCCCACAAACACTGAAGGCCGCTGGGACTGTGGACAGATCTTTACAGGTACTGCCCACTTGACACCACTCTGATGATAATCAAAATGTTTTTATAATTAGTTTTCACGATGCTGAGCTGAGATTTGCCTGGAGTTCCTTAGGGCTCTGGATGTTGTGGGGTTGTGTTGGCTTACGCGACTCTGCAATATCGCGTGGACATCGGGGGCAGTTCCCTTGGATTGGCAGACTGGGGTGGTGGTTCCCCTATTCAAAAAGGGGGACCGTAGGGTGTGTTCCAACTATAGGGGGATCACACTCTTAAGCCTCCCTGGTAAGGTCTATTCAGGGGTTCTGGAGAGGAGGGTCCGTCGGATAGTCGAACCTCGGATTCAGGAGGAGCAGTGTGGTTTTCGTCCTGGTCGTGGAACACTGGACCAGCTCTACACCCTCAGCAGGGTCCTGGAGGGTACGTGGGAGTTTGCCCAACCAGTTTACATGTGCTTTGTGGACTTGGAGAAGGCATTCGACCGCGTCCCTCGGGGGGTTCTGTGGGGGGTACTCCGGGAGTATGGGGTACCAGGCCCTTTGATACGGGCTGTTAGGTCCCTGTACGACCGGTGTCAGAGCTTGGTCCGCATTGCCGGCAGTAAGTCAGGCTCGTTTCCAGTGAGAGTTGGACTCCGCCAAGGTTGCCCTTTGTCACCGATTCTGTTCATAACTTTTATGGACAGAATTTCTAGGCGCAGCCAAGGTGTTGAGAGGATCCGTTTTGGTGGCCTTAGAATCGCTTCTCTGTTTTTTGCAGATGATGTGGTCCTATTGGCTTCATCAGGTCGTGATCTACAGCTTTCACTGGAGCGGTTTGCAGCCGAGTGTGATGCGGCCGGGATGAGGATCAGTTCCTCCAAATCCGAGGCCATGGTCTTGAGCCGGAAAAGGGTAGCATGCCCTCTCCGGGTCGGGGAGGAGGTCCTGCCCCAAGTGGAGGAGTTTAAGTATCTCGGGGTCTTGTTCACGAATGAGGGAAAACTGGAGCGTGAGATCGATAGGCGGATAGGTGCAGCTCCGCAGTGAAGCGGGCGCTGTACCGGTCTGTCGTGGTGAAGAGAGAGCTGAGTCAAAAGGCAAAGCTCTCAATTTACCGATCGATCTACGTTCCCACCCTCATCTATGGTCATGAGCTTTGGGTTGTGACCGAAAGAACGAGATCTCGGATACAAGCGGCTGAAATGAGTTTTCTCCGCAGGGTGTCTGGACTCTCCCTTAGAGATAGGGTGAGAAGCTCAGTCATCCGGGAGGGACTCGGAGTAGAGCCGCTGCTTCTCCACATCGAGAGGAGCCAGTTGAGGTGGCTCGGGCATCTGGTTAGGATGCCTCCTGGACGCCTCCCTGGTGAGGTGTTCCGGGCATGTCCCACCGGGAGGAGACCCAGAGGAAGACCCAGGACACGCTGGAGGGACTATGTTTCTCGGCTGGCCTGGGAACGCCTTGGGATTCCCCCAGGAGGAGCTGCTCCAAGTGGCTGGGGAGAGGGAAGTCTGGGCCTCCCTACTTAGGCTGCTACCCCCGCGACCCGACCCCGGATAAGCGGAAGAAATGGATGGATGGATGGATGCTGAGCTTGTGCTATCTTGCAGGAAATTATGAGGGTAAATGGGAAACGACAAACTGCTTCAAGAGTCTGGGCTACATCTGTGAGATGACAGGTGGACAGAACCCAAAACCAACAGCCACTCCAGGTCAGTCCAAGTTCACGCTCTTCCCTTTTATGGTGTTGCAGCTCCATCAGTAACCCTCGTTTCATTCAGCTGGCCACTGTGATAGTGGGTACTTGCTGTTCAAGGACTTCTGCTATCATTTCGAGAACGAGAATGCAAAGAACTGGCACGACGCTGAGGCTCACTGTGTGAGCGAGCGGGGCCATCTGGTCAGCTTCAAAGAACAAGAGGAACTGAGTTTCCTGACCGGTGAGCAGCAGAGAAATCAAGTGATCACAAGCAGAGGGGGAACATATGTAGCTGCCAGGTTTTTATATCCGTTATGTCTTTTTGTTGCAGCGCACATGCCAGTTGAGGCCTGGGTGGGTTTGAACGACATCGATGTTGAAAACCAGTTTGTGTTCACCGATGGAACATCTCCAGTAAGAGAAGAAACTACTGTAGCAGTGATATGAGTCATGCTGCGTGCTGACTATAAAGGTGCTCATTTAAAAGTCTGAGCAGTCTTTCAGTCTATGCTGCTGGTTTCTGTGGATCTCAGGACTTCCTCCCGTGGGGGCCCAACCAACCAGACAACTGGCAGGGAAACGAAGACTGCGTGCACATCAGAGGGATGAATCACGTCGAGCCTGGGATGCTTAATGACGATTTCTGCACCTCCACAAGGCAATACATTTGCAAAAAAGGTGGGATGCTCTTAGCATTATGCTCCTTTTTATTTTCATGGTGTAATTATAATTATTTATCTTTTTGTAGCTAAAGGACAAGGACCTCCCCCCCAGCCTCCAACATCTGGACCAGGTCCTTTTAGGTTTTTTTCGTAGCCCTGAAGCTGATACCAGCAATCTGACGTGTTCTGAATATATAAACTGTTTATTACAGGATGGAATGAAAAATGTGGCTCATGGATGTTTGACCCTTTTAACGACTTCTGCTACCTGTTTAACTATTTGTCGGAAAGAACCTGGGCAGAGGCCCGAGCCGACTGCGTCAACCAAGGAGGAGACCTCCTCAGCATCACAGATCCCTTTGAGCAGGCCTTCATACAAGGTATTTATACAAGTCTCCTTTATCGCCCCAATGGGCCAGATTCTGTCAGGTTTGGACTTTGCTCGACTAAATTACAGAAAACGACAGATGCAAATTTCACGTGTTAGTGAACCTGCTTCATTCAAGCACTTTTATTTAGTTATTAGCAAAATAATGCGTTTTATTTTTGTATTGATCTGAGTTTTCCAATCAAATTACAAATAAAAAAAATGTATATATAAAAATATACAATGTACGGCATCCTGTCCCAGTTTCTGCCATCACATAAACAACAAAAATACATTAAATAAATGCATGTACCCTGTACAGGTCCTTCTCAAAAAATTTGCTTATTGTGATAAAGGTCAGTATTTTCCATAATGTAATGATAAAAATGAAACTTTCATATATTTTAGATTCATTGCACACCAACTGAAATATTTCAGGTCTTTTATTGTTTTAATACTGATGATTTTGGCATACAGCTCATGAAAACCCAAAATTCCTATCTCAAAAAATTAGCATATCATGAAAAGGTTCTCTAAACGAGCTATTAACCTAATCATCTGAATCAACAAATTAACTCTAAACACCTGCAAAAGATTCCTGAGGCTTTTAAAAACTCCCAGCCTGGTTCATTACTCAAAACCGCAATCATGGGTAAGACTGCCGACCTGACTGCTGTCCAGAAGGCCATCATTGACACCCTCAAGCAAGAGGGTAAGACACAGAAAGAAATTTCTGAACGAATAGGCTGTTCCCAGAGTGCTGTATCAAGGCACCTCAGTGGGAAGTCTGTGGGAAGGGAAAAGTGTGGCAGAAAACGCTGCACAACGAGAAGAGGTGACCGGACCCTGAGGAAGATTGTGGAGAAGGGCCGATTCCAGAGCCACCGTGCACAGGTGTGTGCAGGAAATGGGCTACAGGTGCCACATTCCCCAGGTCAAGCCACTTTTGAACCAGAAACAGCGGCAGAAGCGCCTGACCTGGGCTACAGAGAAGCAGCACTGGACTGTTGCTCAGTGGTCCAAAGTACTTTTTTCAGATGAAAGCAAAGTTTGCATGTCATTCGGAAATCAAGGTGCCAGAGTCTGGAGGAAGACTGGGGAGAAGGAAATGCCAAAATGCCAGAAGTCCAGTGTCAAGTACCCACAGTCAGTGATGGTCTGGGGTGCCATGTCAGCTGCTGGTGTTGGTCCACTGTGTTTTATCAAGGGCAGGGTCAATGCAGCTAGCTATCAGGAGATTTTGGAGCACTTCATGCTTCCATCTGCTGAAAAGCTTTATGGAGATGAAGATTTCATTTTTCAGCACGACCTGGCACCTGCTCACAGTGCCAAAACCACTGGTAAATGGTTTACTGACCATGGTATTACTGTGCTCAATTGGCCTGCCAACTCTCCTGACCTGAACCCCATAGAGAATCTGTGGATATTGTGAAGAGAAAGTTGAGAGACGCAAGACCCAACACTCTGGATGAGCTTAAGGCCGCTATCGAAGCATCCTGGGCCTCCATAACACCTCAGCAGTGCCACAGGCTGATTGCCTCCATGCCACGCCGCATTGAAGCAGTCATTTCTGCAAAAGGATTCCCGACCAAGTATTGAGTGCATAACTGAACATAATTATTTGAAGGTTGACTTTTTTTGTATTAAAAACACTTTTCTTTTATTGGTCGGATGAAATATGCTAATTTTTTGAGACATGAATTTTGGGTTTTCATGAGCTGTATGCCAAAATCATCAGTATTAAAACAATAAAAGACCTGAAATATTTCAGTTGGTGTGCAATGAATCTAAAATATATGAAAGTTTCATTTTTATCATTACATTATGGAAAAGTACTGACCTTTATCACAATATGCCAATTTTTTTAGAAGGACCATACAACACAAACACAATCTACCAGAAGGAGAAACGCCACAATTATCATTTAAAAATGTATGTACTGTAAATACACAATTTATTCAGCCTTTGACAACACTGATAATCATGCTACATTTTATTGCTTTTGACTAAAACATTTTGTTTATTCTAGCATATTTATGCACAATTCCATTAAAAATTTAATTGAAATGTGTTAAAAACATTCAGCAGTATGTCATATTTTTCTGTAAATAAAAACAGCAATTCATAAAAAAAAAATAGTTCTTTTGATTTTTATCACCTTAGTAATACATTTTAAAGGAAAAAATAAACACTTAAAAGCTTTCTTTTTTATGACCCAAAGATTATGGTACATTTTATTCTCTGCTTGCTCTAAAGAGGCCATTTACAGAGTTCTGACAAAACTGTAACAGCATATTATATAAATATTTTAATGAATCTTTTTCTATTTGAATAAAAATCAAAGTGCGACAGTTTAGTGAAAAATTGTCTGGATTGTGTGATGTGTTCTGAGTTGTACTGTTTGTACCAAAGGGGCATTTTTGAAAGCTTTTTCAAATACAGTACAGTACTCTAAAAAGTACCCAAGTGGACAGTTTTATTCCAGGACACCTAAAACTCTTTCTGCAACCTTTCAATACACATATAAAATGCATTTTCCTGTTTCCTATCAGGAGTGATCCAGCAGACTCCCACTGGGATCTCTCTGTGGATGGGAGGTCATGACTCAGTCACAGAAGGCGGCTGGGAGTGGACGGACGGCTCTCCGTTCAGATACATCCGCTGGAACGCAGGTCTGTTAGAAGCTAAACATGAAGTAACATGTGAACAATAAAGCCTGTTGTCTTGGTAAAACCAACACCTGGATCATCCGTGTCTCAGGTAACCCAGATGACTATTACGGTGAAGACTGCCTGTCCATTCTTATTAATAACGGCTACTGGAACGACGACAACTGTCAGCACAAAAGAGGGTACATCTGCAAGAGAAGAGGTGAGACATGTCTGAAATGTTAACGCTTGCAACGTGATAATTGAGGCATAACATAGGTGGTAAACATGTTTCTTTTTACAGGAAAAACACCTGAGCCTCCTCCACCCCATGACGGTAAAACACATTTTTGTTCTGCCAGGATTTATCACTGACGTAGAGAAAACTGCATTTGAATGTTGAACTTTTGCTGAAGTTGAAGCTAAAAGTGTTGGATTAATAAATATCCTTTCATCATCTCTTTACTCAAATAAGCTACTCTGAGGACACGAGAAGATGTTTAACTGGTCTTTACATGTAAGGGTAGACACGATAAGTCTTTCACAGATGCACAAGTTACATGCTTAGAGCCTCGTCAGTGAGAATCTGCGCCGGACAGTGAGGCAGGAAGTGTTTTCGGACTATAAGGTGCACTTAAAACAATTTTATTTTCTCAAAAATCGACAGTGAGCCTTATAATCTGGTGCGCCTTATAGACCGAAAAATACAGTAATGCTTATCAAACAGCCAGTGGTGACCTTGGTCTGACAGGTGTGTATAGTACAGGCTCAAATCAGCTCCTCTCTGAGCAGACGCAAGACTTTGACCTCACACACATGGTTCAACATTGATTTAACATTAGTTAGTGATAAACATCCATAACCTTTACCTAAATTCCCCTGAAAAAAAGAAGGGGAAAAACACTAGCTGATAGCTAAAAAGAGCAAGATGCTAGCTAAAAGCAGGAAAAAGCTAGCAAAACGTAGCCAATCAGGAGCTAGAAGCTAAAAGTAGAAGCTAAAGTAGAAGCTGAAGCAGACATTAGAGATTTTTGAATAATAATAATTGAAGAAATCTCAATCTCAACACCAAAGTTACCCATCTCCTGAACGAGCTGAAGGTTTTGGTACACAGATCACTAAAAACGCACAAAGCATGCAGAAGTAGTCAGATTGCAACAAACGTACAGGAAACTAAAAAACGCAAACGCTGAATCAGCATTCACACTTTAAGACTCAACAATCCTGTTGTTTCTCGTCCCTCCAGGTTTTATGACGGCGCTGGTGTGCCAGGGCTCCACGGCTGTCCTTCACTGTCCACATGAAAGCGTCATTAACATCCAGTCTGCTTTCTATGGACGGAAGAGCGACAACATCTGTCCACACCTGGGGGATTCAGGAGGTGCTGCACTATGTGACTCTAAAAATGCAAACTGTTTGTCATGCCGCCATTATGTTGGCGCATGGAGGCTACAACAATCACAATGAATTAAACAACTGACCATTTTCTACAGGCAGCTGCACAGTGGAAGGCATTCTGCCCAAGTACAGGAAGGCGTGTGACAACCGTCCTTTCTGCTTCGCATACGCCCACACCGAGGTGGACCCCTGTCCAACTGTGTCGAAATATCTAGAGATCGTCTTAAGCTGTGAACAGAAAGGTAAACACTTCAATTTCAAATTGACATTTCAAATGTGGCTACAGTTGCATATTTGTAATTACAAAGTTTTGTTGGTTCTGGAGCCGCACACAAACACACTTCACTCGAAACATTCGTATGTGTCAGATGTTTTCTGTAAGAACAGTCATAGGTTGATGGGTTGTTTGTGTCAGTGTGTCTGCACGGTTTGGGCGTCGAGGACGGGAACATCACAGACTCCCAGCTCTCTGCTTCCTCTTCCATCGGTCTCTTCACGCCCAACAAAGCCCGTCTGAATGGAAATTCCTGCTGGAAGCCTTCTGGAAGTGGTGCGTACCAACCCGACAGCCTCGCATGTAAAATACGATTATTTGAGAGGACTCCATCATAATCACCTTTGCTCGATGTTCCAACTTACAAGTTTGGTATCACTCTGATCTAGTGAACTCAAATTGGATTCAAGCGAACCTGGGTCAGACCAGAAAGGTGACAGGGATTGTGATCCAGGGCTGTCCTCAGGATGACCACTGGGTCACTAAATTTAAGATTCAGCACAGCATGGAGGGAACAACCTGGACTGAGTACTCAGCTGATGGAGCAGTGAGTAGAGAGGCGACCATCTGAAAAACCATCCATTTGGATTGGGAAGATCTAGAAGCGGTGCTTGTGCTTAAATATTCATGTCTTTCTTCCTCTGATTTGTAGTTTTTCCCAGGTGCAACAGACAGGAGCACCCCTGACACTCAGCTGCTGGGGACGCCCGTGTCAGCTCAGTACATCCGCATCCTTCCACTGGAGTCCAACAACCAGGCAGGCCTTCGATTCGACATCTTAGGATGCACACCAGACTGTAAGAAACCACTTTCTCCTCCAAAATCTGCTGCCAGCTATGTCCCCCTCATACAAGAATGTATAATTGTGATTTAACAGATGCAGTCACTTGTGCCAACAAGCCTAATTTCAACTTTGCCAATGATCAAATGACGTGAGTCAAACTACTCCTAGAAGAACAGTACAGTACATGCATTTGCTTTGTTCCTCTCTGTGCCATAGAATATAAATTTCTCACCAGTAAAGATCCTTGTTATTTTACATGTTTTAGTGTCCATTGCCCAGCAGGCTGTGCCAACTCTAACTACATAGTGTACGGCACGTCAGTATACCGAGGGGTATGTAGATAGATCTGCCTTTCTGGGTCACGAGAAGATTTTCTTTTAGAATTTTGTGCTCGATAAGATGTTTATGTTTCTTCTGTCTTCTGTAACAGGACTCAAACATCTGTGCAGCTGCCATCCACGCTGGAGTGATACTGAATGAGGTTGGAGGAGACTGCACCTTGCTGAAAGCTGCGGGACAGAACTTCTACGCCGGCTCCACCAAGAACGGCATCACCTCCAGACAGTGAGTCGAGTTTTGTATTGTAACCCGGCTGAGTGGTTAGAGGTTGGGGATTCAAATCCACCAGCAGTCACATGCCAAAGTGTCCCTGGACAAGACACTGGACCCCTCTTTGCCTCTGATGTGTGTCCCATTGGTGTATGAATGTAAGAAAAGCACTGACTCTTTAGAATGATTTGTTCAATTAGCTCTGTACAGATCTAGTCGAGTGCTGTATGAATGGTAAATGAGGACACAGACTGTGTTGTAAAGTGCTTTGAGTGTCTTGATAAGATAGAAAGGTGCTATACAAGTGCAGTCAATTTAATACTGTAGAACATAATGGTCCAATAGTAGCCAATTCATTAAATGTGATTTCTACAGATATACTGGAGACTATGAGGTGTCCTACACTTTTGCAGATGGGGGTGAGTTGAGATTTATCATCTCTGTGCATCCGTCCTTACTTTGTACGTTTCTGTTTTCAGAAATAATTCTGTATGTTTTCTTCTTCATTCCTCTCCCAGAGCTGAGATGCTCGGGACCTGACTGGTACGAGTTTGGCGAGTTCTGCTACAAACCTTTTGGAGACAAAAAGACGTGGCGTGACGCCCGGCACGCTTGCAGGAATCTGGGCGCCGAGCTAGTTTCCATCCAGTCGATGACGGAGCAGAGCTGGCTGGAAAGCTACCTGTACACAGGTATGGATTTAGTAAAGCAGAATAGAAAAAAACAAGTTAAAAGTAATAAAACAAATACAGGTAGTCCCCGACTTACGAGCGAGTTCCGTTCCTCCGACTATCTCGTAAGACGAAATCTCGTACGTCGGAACACGAAACACGTGTTCTCGTAAGTCCGGATTTTCTGTCGTAAGTCGGAAAATTTATGCTAGCGCTACTACAAACACTCGTTTTTCATCACAAACGTTCATACTAGTTCATAAACATGCTCAGAAACTTGTTTCCAAATGGTTAGCTAACACACTTTCATCTAAAAACACATAAAAGTGCTGTATTTTCTGTATGTTCTTTACAAATTTACTGTTCGTTAGTGAGCTCGTAAGTCCAAAACCTCGTAAGAGCGCTCGTAAGTCGGGGACCCCCTGTACTAAAATATTAGATACAAATAAAAGCTGCTCAAAGTAAACCTGACCTGTTTTGCTCTACAGCCAGCAGTGATGTGTGGACCGGGCTGAACGATCTGACTGTACCTGGTTTGTTCATGTGGTCCGACGAACACATGGTAACCTTCACCTACTGGGCTCCAGGAGAACCCAACAACCATGACGGGTTCAGTGAGGACTGCGTGGAAATGTTACACACAGTGAGAAACTAGAACCGTAGTTTCACCTTTGCACTTAAGCAGGCAGAATATTTCAGCTGATTTGTGAATTTATTTATTTTTTTGTTCCAGACTGGACGATGGAACGACGTTTCCTGCACAGAACTCAATACCTACTTATGCAAAATGCCCAAAGCACATTACCCACTTCCCTCAGTTAAACCCACCGTGTATGGATGCTCTCAGGTAGGATAAAGCTTTAAGTGCGCGTTTCATTTGACAGGTAAACTCAGATTATGACTCTCAGAGAGCATCTCCAGTAGTGTTTATTAAAAATTATTTCTCGCTGTGCTTCAGGGCTGGGAGGCCTATGGCTACTCCTGCTACTGGATGGAAGAGACAGCCAGGAGTTGGTCCGATGCCAAAGCCTTCTGTAAGGAGCAGGACAGCTCCTTGCTGCACATCGGAGACATGTTAGTATGAAAGCATGATTTTTCAGATTGTAAAGAAATCCACATGAAGGCCGGTGTACGACTTAAATTGTTGTTTTTTGAGAAGGGAAACTGCATTATTTTCTACTGTTCACAACTGACATGAAGTAATCTGAAGAAGGAATATAAAATTACTGTATTTATTGAGGATTCCAAGGACTTCATAAGAAAAATGATCGCCTTTTGAGGCAAATTCTGTTTTAAAACATACTTTTTTTAAAATCCAAACAAGACCCATCTGATTACCAATTTATAATCGGTTTAAAGAAAACCCGAGTTATTTTCATGCACTACTCTGAAAGGCAAGCTGTAATAAATTGTAATCACTTACAGTAATGTGTATGTTCATGTCTGTTAGCAAAATATCCCATGAACCAATGGAGGGGTTTGATTGAAATCAGACAGTAATCACAGGACATGGAACAACTATAACTGATTATAACTGGTTGTTAATCCAATTCAAGATAGTTAATCAAACTTGTCAAATAAAAATGGATACATCTCAGTCAGTTTTATAGATATTGAGCTAAGACCTGTGTGATCATAGTTCAGAGATTTCTTCCAATACATAAAACTGAGCATTGATAAACCATATGTTTAGGCATGCATTCCTTCAATAAAGGCCATTTAATTTTTTTTTCTATATTCCAAACGAGTCATTTTGAAACAATGGGATTTTATTTGATTATGTCAATAACCAAATATTTACCAGGATGGTGATATTTGCTAAACACAAATACCCTTTTATTTACACAAGCAAAGATAAATGTATTTTTTTTTAAATCACCATAACACTGATAATATTTATGTCTTTTGTACATTTCAGGCTTATTTTGTACATTTCAGGCTTATTAAATATAATAGACTAGACAAGGACGATAAATGAGATTTTTGCGTCATCTGTGAACCTCTCCTTTCTGTTACTGCAGCTACGAGCAGTCACATTTTACAGTGGCACTGGCAGGAAGGACTGGTTTCTGGTGGATCGGCCTGCGTGCTCGAGGAGGGATCACTGGAGGGGTTGACTACATCTGGGACAACGACTTACCTCTGACCTTCACTCACTGGGACAAAGACCAACCAGGTGCTGAACCAACTCTAATCTCATCCGAGCAGGAAAATACACACTCATCAAAAAATTAAAAAAAGTGACTCTTCATCTTGTTTGCAGATAACGGGGATGGTACCTGTGTGGCTATGACAACGGGTCCAATTGGGGGTTTCTGGGATGACAAGAAGTGTTCGGATTTAAATGCCTTTGTCTGTGAAAAGGCCAGACCTGACATCACCCCCCCTACCAAGGCTCCAACGCCGCCTCCTGCACAGGGCTGCGCTACAGGCTGGACAGCTCTGCCCCACTTCAGAAACTGTTACAAGGTAGGAAATAAAACATCTACAATAAGTTTTTTTTAACAGGGATCACCTAGTCAATGGGTAATGACATGGAACTGGTTTACTGCAGCTCTTCCATAATGTAGCCTGGGGCCAGAAGAAAAGCTGGGGAGCAGCACATGAAGACTGCATCTCCAGAGGAGCTAATCTGGTCAGTATCCACAATCAGGAGGAGGAGGAGTTTCTGTCCACGTACAGCAAAGGCACCACTAAGTGGATTGGTCTCAAGCACAACCCTACAGAAGGAGGTGGGTTTGAATCCTTTTTATAGCTTTAAAAAGAAAAATAATCAGAAAACCCAATGAGTGCTTCTGTAACAGGATATTCCTGGAGTGACGGTTCACCTGTGTCACACACTAACTGGGGCCACGGGGAGCCAAATAACCACGAGGGCCGCGAGGAGTGTGTCGAGATGGTGAGCAGCACCAACGGAACCATGTCCTGGTGGAACGACCTCAACTGTGATGCTCATCAGGACTGGATATGCACGATACCTAAAGGGAAAACCCCCATCATTCCTCCTGTGCCACCATCTCCTGCTCCAGGTAAATCATTCCCATGGTGCACCAGTTCACCCAGCACCCAGAGAGAAAGAGATCACCATAGAGTAAAATAACGTTGTCGTTGTGTTTCCGGACAGCTCCCGACTGTGGCCCCAATCCAGGCTGGAGGAAGAACAAGGACATCTGTTACTACTACAACGACACTGACATAGTCGACTTCCACACTGCCAATATGCGCTGCTATGCTGAGAAGGCCATGCTTGTGACCATTCTCAACAAGGACCAACAGGCCTATGTTAACACCATGGTAGGATTTAGTTCCTGAGCTTCTTCGGAGGGGAAGATTTAAAGTAGGAATCATTTCAGAATAATAGGTTTGATGTTTCACTGCTGCTTTAGGTGGGTACAGGGAAGGTGTCTGCAGCCTGGATCGGACTGAGGAAGTTTGGCATTGCAAGTGGACAATACATGTACGTTGACTGTAAAAGAAAAGGATGTCATCCTGTAAATACTGAATAATGAGAATAGATGTCAAATAGAATGAACATTGATCCTAATTCCTATTCTTAATTCCACCTACTTCCAAATTT
>JBBPBX010016357.1:25271-39861 GCA_038048925.1 Garcialebias charrua
CGACTCACGAAAGCCCCGGGTGGGTCTAGGTTGACGCTCAGGAGGGTAACGACCCCTTGGGGGGTCGCGACCCCGAGGCTGCGGCTAACTAGTCAGGTTAGCTGGCGAGCGCCTTAGATGCTGAGGGAGAGGAGGGGGCATCGCCCTGCTAAGACTTGAATGTTGCTACCTCGTCTGATGTGCCTGGATGGTCCGTTCCAATGCTGCCAAAGCAACTGAACCAAATAACTCCCCTGGCACCACTGGGACATCACGGAAGGTCCTGCGAGATGGCATGGACAGAGCTGATTGCACCAACCAGATCTTTCAGCAAACCTGGACCAAGAAGGACATCAGGCATCTAAGGTCTCATGTCATAATGGTGTGGTCACACCGAACAGTGTTTCAACCTCCAAAAAGCTCATCACGCACGCAAGTGGACGCACTTGGTGTCCGGACCTACTTGGACCAGAAAGCCAGAACGCAAAACTGCTGCGGGGTGTGTGGAAGGAGCTTACCGGTATACAGAGTCCTGTGCACAGAGTCCTGCGCACTCCGCCAGGCGAGGAGCTTTTTATTTCCGTCTCTGTGGAGCAGACTTGACTGGTCGTGAAGGACTTGTTGCGAACACACAGCTACAATGAGTTTCTCTTCCATAGTACACGACCTCGCGGGTCTTTTCTGTGTCCCACAAACAATATGTCACATAGTGTACGCGCCCCCTCGTTTCCGCGTCACATAGGGACTCTCCCCCTCTCTTCTCCTCCTCTCTTCTCCCCCTCCTCTCCCTGATTGGTTGACACACCAACCAATCAGGGAGAGTTAAGCGGCGTTTGAAAGTTTGAACCACGAAATCTTCAGCATGCTGAATGCGCGGTTTGGAGGCTGAAGCCGGTTCATGTGCATGGAAAACGCTTTCCAGCACGCTCAACACGCACGCGACGTGACGCCCGACGCCAAGACATGGCTGGAAGCGCGTCCCCCATTGACTTTGCATGTAAACTGGACGCTCCTGCTGCTGAAAAGCTGTACGGTTTGATCACACCATAAGTGTAAAGGCCTGAAGTGCCGCATCGCTAAAGCTCACCGCCACTGCCATACCATTGGCACCCTGAAGGGATGCAGAAAGGGCAAGCAGAAGGTGTACCATGGAATTGCAGAGTTGGCCAGCACGCGCTCCGGCTTGATGAGCTCTGCAAAGGAACTCATCCGTGACACAACACTGAAGTCGCGGACTTCGGACCTCCCTGCGCAGTTTCCTCTGGTGAGACGATTAGCGAGGCGATAACAGGTTTGATCACCGGCATGCAATCCAGACCCACCGTAGCCGGCTCATGCATGGCCGCCAGTGTTCGACCATCTGCCGAGAAGTGTGCAAATAGCTTTGGGTCCCGCCAACAACTGTGTAACTCCCTCAGGTACTCCTCCGATGGAAGGACGGAAAAGGGAGGAGGGGGTTGTCCACGCTTGAAGAAAGCACTTCCAGGGGTGGATTAATCTGGTTGCGAGATGTCCAGCTGCAGCAATCTCAGGGCCATCCGCATGATGTCCTGCATCGAGTCGTTACCTGACCCACTATCTGCGGTCCAGAACGAAGAAAGTGAACTAGTTCCCTGATTAGATGACTGGTCGTCCTCCTCACCTAGAAAGTGAGAGGCAGAGGCAGCCAAGGACAACACGTCTTCTTCCACGGCTAGCTCAAGCATGGGTGGGGAGGAGAGTCCGATCACTACCCCTGGTGTGGCCCCCGATTGGCGTGCCTGAAAAAGGGACTTCATCTCTGCCAGTTCGGCGGACAGTTGCTCCACTCTCATGGAGAGACCCTAGCTAGAGTTGGCTTGCCTCTTCCTAGGCAGAGCCGCAGACGTTTTGGCCTCAGCTCTGCGCTTCGAGTACCTAAGTGGGGCCTCTTGTCCAGAAGGCGGAAGTTCATCGCCAAGCTCGGGGCGAAACCAGGCCAGCCGAATCACCCTCATGGCACGAGGCATGAAATTCATACAGGGGTTTTCCGACAGGGCCTCCAATAGGTGGTCATGGCCAAGGCAGGTAGGGCACAGGTCATGACAGTCATCTTCCTGGAGCACGGCCCTGCAACCCGTGCAACAGTGGGAGCCATCCACGCTCCTACTTAGAAAGAATTGCAAATCAGCAAGGAGTTGGGATTGCAGCTAAGTCCAGGAACAAAACCTAGTCCAGCTGTATGAAGTTGGAAAAGAAGATTGGGAGAGGGGACGCCAACGCTCGCCTTCACCAACTAAAAAAACAAGGTCAGAACTAGAATCCTAGTTCGATCCAATGCTCTGAGGTACAGCGTTAGTGTTATGATGCCGTGGGAATGATTTGGGAGAGGGGCACGAGACGCACACCTTCACCAGTTAAATCAAGGTCAGTGTTAATTTTGACAGCTATTTTTAATTTAGTTTTAGTCTTAGTCATGTGACTAAAACATCATTTAGTTTTAGTCATTACTTAGTCATCAGAATTTTTTTTGTTTTAGTCTAATTTTAGTTGACAAATCAATGAAAACATTTAGTCGACTAAATCTACAGTCAATTAAGTCGACTAAGTTATACATAGTAAAAACTTTTCATCAATTCTCTGTAGTTACTAAAACAAAACAATGTTTTAACCATAATATTAATATTAATATGCAATACATACAACAACAAATAAAACTTTTTTCAAACATTATTTGTCTAACCTTGCTTTTAACAGTAAAACTACAAGCAGTACTTGAATCCAGTGTTAATTTTGACAGCTATTTTTAATTTAGTTTTAGTCTTAGTCATGTGACTAAAACATCATTTAGTTTTAGTCATTACTTAGTCATCAGAATTTTTTTTGTTTTAGTCTAATTTTAGTCGACAAATCAATGAAAACATTTAGTCGACGAAAATAATTAGTCAACAAAATTAACACTGATCAAGGTCAGAGCTAGTAAGCCTAGCTCAGCCGATTATGATGCCAGTGGGAATGATTTGGGAGAGGGGTGCAAAACGCACACCTTCACCAATAAAATCAAGGTCAGAGCTAGTAAGCCTAGCTCAGCCGATTATGATGTCAGCGGGAGTTACTTGGAAGAGGGGGAACGCAAACATACACCTTCACCAATTAAATCAATGTAAGAGCTAGTAAGCCTAGCTCAGCCGATTATGATGCAGGCGAGAATGATTGGCAGGGGATGCGCAAACACTTACCTTCACCAATTAATTCAAGGTCAGAGATAGCATGCCTAGCTCAGCCGATGTATTATGATGCCGGTAAGAATGATTGGGAGACGGGGCGCGCACACGCACACCGTCACTAATTAAATCAAGGTCAGAGCTAGATAGTCTAACTCCATCAAAGTGTATGATGCCAGTGAGAAGAAGGCACAACCACACGCCTCATCAATCAAAAACAATATCAGATTAGAAGCCTAGTTCAGCCTAAACAGTATGATGCGTGCAAGAATGATTGGGATAGGAAGGCGCGAACATACGCCGTCACCAATCAAAAGAAAGGTCAGAACCAGTAAGACTAGTTCACCCAGACTGACACGATACTGGTATGAAATGGATATGAGAGGCACAAGCCTCAATGACATAAAACAAGGCCAAACCGAGAGAGGCTAGCACCAGCAGCTTAACACAACTGTTCAAGGTTGGTGAAGAAAACGTTTGGGAGAGGGCGCACAAAGCCAACCTTCACCAAGGAAAAAACAAGGCCAAACTAAAAGATGCTAGAACACAGCTGGCTGCGTAAACCAAACAAATCAGACTACTTATGGTAGACATTGAATCCTACCTGAAATCATCTCAAGAAGCGGAGGGAGCTGCAATCAATGGCAGAAAAGCTACCGTTGAAACTCACACACCTGGAAGCTTCATGGTACAGTCAAGCCCCCATTATAGCTCTGCGTTGGGCCGAACGCCGCTCGACGCCGTGCGAGCGCCGCGGCACAAGCCTTTGAACGTGGGCGTGAATGCGCCAAGCTCAAATTTTACGACCGCTTATGCGCGCACGTTGTCTCACAATAAACTGCCCGGCGGCGGACTGTTTTGTATGTGAAACAAATGTATTAAATTCCTCTTCTTCATACTTGATCTGGACTTTTCTTTTGTTTTTTGCCAAAAGTCAAGTGATCGCTTCCTCCTGATGAGGAAGAAATGAATGAATTTGTCACGAGCGAACTAAACTCATGTTCAACATGGCTGCGGGAGGTTCTAAATATTTCCTGGTGTTCTGGTGTGCTGGACCAGCGCTCCCTGTTTTTATTTTATTTTTTAAAACTTTTTATTAACATATAAACACAGAAAACCGCTGCGCAGCCCGTGCTTTTTATTCCCCACCCGACCTGTCAATCAATTCAGTAGGCGTGTCAGCAAATGACCAATCAGCGACCTCAATTTGTCCCGTAGGTAAACGCTCCGCCCTGTTGCTGCTCAAATGATGTCAAGAATTTGGAACAAAAACGCTGGAGCTTCACGCAGAGCTATGCTGTGAAATGCCTGCGCGCCTAGCGGCGTTCGGCCCAACGCAGAGCTATACTGGAGGCTTAAGACTACTTGCGTATAAATCCACACAGTAGTCTCCTCGCGGGGCGGAGCCACCGCACGAACACCAGCAAAATAAGCAGAAACTACTCACCAGAGTTGAACACAGTAGTCAAGGCTACGGTCGCCCCCAATGAAATACCTTCACAAAGGTTAAACCGTCGCGGCCCACGAAGGGGAGCACGTTGCTCCAGCTAACAAGCTATCGGGCCTCCAGCGACAGAGAAAAGATCCAAAGGTCAGAAGCCTTGGATTGAACCGCGCGCGAGAAGAAAGGAGTGAATTACTGATAACGATAGGCTATATAGCCTCTGATTGCTTATCCGGTCACACCTGTGTGACGTCGTTGATATAATTACTCGAACAACGCATGCGCGAAAGGAGCATTCAGTGCTTTCAGCACCGCCCGCTGGCGATCAAGAGGGATATATAGAACTGTATTTTTAAAGTACTTTGTTTATAGTGTAGGCTCTAAGTTTAGAGGTCAATATGGGTCTTTTGTGGCCCAAAGATCCTTACAAATATAAAGTTCTACTTTAAATTTTTGGTCAATACCGTATTCGTCGGTGTATAATACGCTCCGGTGTATAATACGCTTTGTCATATTTTTGGAAATAAATCAGAAAAACCCTTAGATAATACGCTTCGGTGTATAATACGCGCTGCCGTGACAGTCTTTTTTATGGCCACTAGATAGCGCCAAACCCATTGAAACTAGTGATACAACCGTGACCTCAGAAACACTTCTCTGATCGCTCTCAGTAATGAACTTTTTGGGAGTTATTCCTGAAGGGACAGTAATACTTTTATTACTTTTAATTTGAATCAAACATTACAAATTGTCAGAAAGATAAAGTGTTAGTTTCAGATGTCAGCATTTTATGATAAAAACTGATCTTAACACTACACACAACACTGTTAACCTGTTGGTTTGGTTAAAACAACGTCATTAAAGCGTCACATATGGGACCTATGTTAATGATAATAGCAAAAACAGATATTATTCATCTGATTATTAATTAGGACAAAAACAAAAGTCTCTTCTGAGGAGATTGTCCTGAGCTCAAACTAAAATGAGATAAACAGTGTCACTGAATCTTCACTGCAGGTTTGAGAAGAGAAATCCTTCATGAATAACATTTTGGAATAACATTTGCTATTCAGCATGAATTTAAACAGTTTGAATAAACAGACTACATGTACAGGGCGCATTAGCGCCCATAGCGGCTGCAACTGGTACTGCACCATTTTTGGCCAAAATGAAAAACGGCGAATCAGAGCTAAAAATGGGTCTAAAAATATGGGAAAAAATCCATAGATAATACGCTTTGGTGTATAATACGCAGGATATTCAAATGAGCAATAAAAGTGTGTATTATACACCGGAGAATACGGTATGCATCATACAGTATTTAGTATCTTGCTGACTTTGTCCTTTGCAATTAGTTTCCACAAACTTTAACTCCATTTCCACTGTTTCCAGTGGTATTTTGGCATGTCAAGAATTTATTTAGTGCAGTAATTTTCTTTCAATGATAAAAAAAAAATATATATCCTTAAGAAAATGAAATGGCATGCTCAGTTAAAATGGGATTAACCTTGTTGACAATTGGTTTGTTGACAATTGGTTTGTTTCTGTCCAGATGTAGGGGGGGTGGTAGCCGGTGCCATCATTGGAGCCATCATTGTTGTCGGCTTGATATCTGGACTGATGTACTTTGTCTTTAAAGTGCGTGGATATAAACTGAGCAGCCTGAGCTTGCCAACAAGAACAACCAGTAAAATTGATGTGGTGAGTCAGTGATTGGTCCGTTGTGATCAGGAATGAAAATCCGGTAACAGAAAGATTCATGGAGCTAATTTTAGGTTGTGTTCTTCCTTTGTTGCAGCCGACGTTCGCCAACCCCAATTTCGCAGGAGAATCAGACACATGAACAAATAAACATCCTCAAATTCATCAAAACTGTCACTTCTTTTTTATTATTTTTTTTATAAATAATGTTTAAATTTTAAAGAATAAAATTTTTAATAAAAGTACTGTACATATGTTATTATAGCAAAACAAATTTGAATGTAAATGCACTGCCTCTACTACAATAATCTTTTAAATGCACCAAATATTTTGTAATTTAACAAAATTATAATTCTAAACAGAAAGACGTCCACAGCACTTTAACTTTTACAGCTACACAAATTTATAACGGTTTTGTTTGAAATAAACAAGAGTAAACCAACAATGAACAAAGTTTCCAGTGTTTATTCATTATCGGACACTGCAACACATTTACATCATTCTCAACATGGGAAAAAAAAGCATATTTTTTTTAAATAGTTTTCCAGTCCGTAACCAGTTGGAACAGCTTCGCTTTTTTTTTTTTTGGCAAGGAAATTCGTAAATTAAACACAAAAAAAACCTTCAAAGGAACAATCCAGAAGTACTGTATAGAAAAAACAACAGATTGAGTTGCACTCAAACACTGAATGCAACATGTTGCATTCAAGTGCAGCAGCCATTCAATAATATCAAACTAATTATTGTTACAGCAGCCTGCTGAAAATACCTAAAATAATTGATTTGATGGCACCAGTGTGTTCATGCCTTCCTTAAAAATAACCATTTCCTCATTTCTGAGATTAACCAATAAGAACACTTTGATTCATGCTTCGCGTAGCTGCAGGGACACACCCGACTACAGTCTAATGGCACTTTTGATGCTATTCCTGTGTCTAACTATTTTGTATATCCCCCTCCTGTACAAACAAGAACATCTAATACCTACATCAGCAGCTCAACTAAACCTGAGCCAACATGGGGTCTTATTGCTTTGAGTCAAACATAACCGGCACAGTACAGCAGGTCTTCACAATAACCTGAAACAACCTACAAAAACCTTCTGAAAACTACAATTTGGCCTTTCCCCCCCCCAGTCCTATAGATTTAAATGTTAGTTTATGTAAGTAAACATTCAACTCAAAAGTAGAGCTGAAATCAAACTGCAAGTGTCTCAACCTTATCAAAACACAACTATGGCTAAAGTCCACCCTTACATGAATCACTACGGAAAACACGGGGCCAAACGCTATTTATCCATCGCTTTTCTTCTGGTTACTCTGAACATGTATTTTCTGCCATTTCAATGCCAAAGTAAATTATATGAAAGTGCAAAACTGAGGTAAGAGCAGAGCCAAAAGGCTTATTTTTGTTTCCTTATACAGATCACTCATAAATATGGCTGCTGTTAGGGAGTTAAGCCTGTAGATACAAAAAGATTTAGTACCATTATGAGTCTTCCTAAGAGCAACTAAAACGAGGAAGGTTTTAACCGATAAAACTCAAAAGGACCTTTGACGAGAGGAACCATTACAGCCAACAGAAACTCTTACATCGAGCATCAATGGGTTTATTACGTACATATTTATGTCCTCTTGAAGGATAAGAATGAAACTACGCTACGTCTGCTTTGGTTCGAGACGCTAATCAGCAGCATCGTCGTAATCTCTAAACAATCAAACACAAACCGTGTCTCAGCTCCCATATTTTCTAATTATCCATCACTGCAGAACAGCAGAACCATGATGCTGACCGACTTCTGAACAGCAGCAGAAAAACTCAGACGTAAAAAGAGATGAAATCAAGAATGCTGCTGCTACACCTGATAGATGTGGAGTTCTGCATCAGACACAATCTAAAACGGTAGAAACAGTTCTTATTAACCCAACACTAAGGCACATAATTGTTAATTATTTATTATTATTGCACATGAAAAAAAATTCAACACAGGATTAGCCAAACTTAATAAATTAAAGTTTGATTGAATATAAATGTGTGCAACTGGGCAAAAACCATGTGTGTAATTGCAACAAAAATTGTGAAAATCTGATTTCAGACAATAGTAGAAATGTTTAAAGAAATAAAGACAGTATGAAGAGATAATGTGTTGTAATTAAAAGAAAAGTCACAGAATCTAAATGACTCATTTCCTGGTTTTATTCTGAAATAAGTGGTTCAGAATGAAATAAGGAAAATAAAACGTGAAGGAGAAATAAACTAGTTGACAAGAACTGTGTGGTGATGAATGATTCAAGTGCCACATTTTCCTGATTTCAGTCAAATAACAAAAACAAATATTAAAATAAGAATAAATAAGATTCAGCTCACAACTTGAACCACAGTGCAGAGTCACAGAAGCCAAAAGGGTCACTTTTGGTCATTTTTTATTTGCTTCCTTCTATAATTAAGCCACTCCTTTATCATTTAGTGTCATCTCCAAGCTGGGAAAACAATATAATGGCATTGATTGACAAAATGAAGGTGAAAGACAGATGCCAACATCTGGCGTGAGCCTTCAGGTCAGATGACACAGGCTGAAGTGAAGAGGTAGCTTGATGCGTTTGCAGACCTCTCATTTCATACCTTTCGGCTGTCCAGCCTCAGCCAGTGGACACCTTGTCTTATGTAGCGGATCATAGAGCTCATGGTAGAAGTCAGGTTCAGTGGGCTGAGGACAGCGTCCAGTTCTGCCAACAAACCTGAAACACAGAATACAACAAATTAAATAAAATCTGAACTTTCTATTCAATGCTGAATCATTAATCTGTTCATAAAGCAGGTGACTGAGCTGAGAATTTGCTGCAACAAGGTGTGTAAAATGTTTAAAAGACCAACAACTGGCTGTTCAGACAAATCCAGATGTTTCATAGACCTCAAGCTACATAATTACAATGTCTTAAACCTCAGACTCAATATAGTTATGCCATGAAAGAGATCCCAACACAAACATCCCACGGTAAAATATTTAACTGTACTATGTAATACCTGAAATAAAATTTATTCCAACATTGTCATTAACAGTCGTTCTGCTCGTTTGAGGCTTTATGGTCAATATGTTAACATGTATACGTCTCCACACTAACAAACAAAACTAACCAGCATAATTAATCACCTGACTGTGTGGAAATTGGAGGCATAGCCTTACTTTCACCGTCAATATTTGAAAAATAAATCTAAATTATTATGTTTTACAAAAACTGAAATAACAGTGCTTGAATGTAAAAAAAAATTAGGGATGCCCAATATTATCAGCATAGTATCGGTATTGTTCAATACAAGCGATAAAGTTAAATGTCGGACATCGGCCATTCCATCAAAATAACTCTCCGATATAAAAAAAGCGCCATTTATGCACACACTATATTGTCATATATACACATACACACACAAAAAAATGTGCTGTTTTTGTATGACAACCCAGTGACAAGAATGCCTGCAGCGCCAAGTTTAGATTTGTGAAAATTTACAAATCTGCACTGTTCGAGTGTTTTCATTGTGTTAAGAGAATAAATGTCATGAATAAATTTGACATTAGACATGATCCAAGTTGAAGTGTTACACCATTTTCAGCCCCCTTTTTGGCATCTGCATTTGGGAGCAGGCCAAACTGACAAAGACCATGCAGAATAATACATGTACAGTATACTTTAATTCCACAGCAGAGAAAGCTACATATTATCTATAAGTAGTAGGTCTAGGGGGAAAAAATGGTATTGGTTATCAGCCAAATAAGATTTAATATATCCGCATATAGGATATTGGCTAAAAATCCAATACTGTATTGTGCATCTCTAAAAAAAATTAAGTTTTATTTTTCATTCTTACCACTGCCTCTGTGTGCCACTTCCTCCGCCTGGTCCCAGAGGTCATGAGCACTTAAGAACAAAGCAGTGATATTGACGTAGGAAAAGACCATTTGTTCGATCTCCTGAGGAATCGTCACCCCCAGGCTGCTGGCGCTTTGGTTTGATCCTGGACCTGAGCTGGCTGACGTGCGGGCTGGAGATGACATGTGGCTGAGTGGATTGTGTGTTGCATGAGCAGAGGTCTGAAATACAAACGCAATTAACACTTTCTGACACTTGAATATCACTCCAATGATAAAAACAGCAATGCTTTATTACTTACATCAAAGTGATCAGTGAGGGTTTTTGAAAAGTTCAGTGCAGTGCTTTGTTTGTGGCGAAACATGGCCATTTGCAGGAGAGACTGGCTCTTTAAACTATTGACAAGAAAACAATGAGATAAGTTACAGTAATCATCTTTTGTCATCCCTCATCTAAAATAAAATAAAAAAATGCATCCAGTGTTCTATGTGCTTCATTTAGCTTCACATATAATTTAGACCATCTTTTAAAAATAAAAAAGTTTAAACTTTTGTATACAAGTGTATGTCTGCACTTCTACGTGGTTGAGATCAGAGAATGAAGAAAACTGCACTCCAAGGAAAACAAGTTACAAAACCACTACTGATGCAGCAACTTCTCATTTCTTTAAAAATGTTGACTTTCTGTGTTGAGGATTTCACTTATAAAGATTAAATAATCAATCTGCAACAAACTGTAAAAAAAAAAAAAAGGCTAACATGAAAGCACACAAAGCATCAACATACCATAAAGCTAAAAAGTCCTTTTCTGAGGGCAGAGCAGAGGAGTCTGCAGGGTTTTTGAGTTTCAGTACAAATCTGAGGAGAAAAGAAACAAGCTGTTCATTTGTTGTACTTGGGTCTAAATTTGTGTGAAAAGCTAAAACGGAGAATCTACATGCACGCCCCCGCTGCCGGTTCCTTGGGGCTCGCACCCGGGGCTGTGTTCAGGAGAACCTTTGTCTGTTTGACCGTGGATGTCAGCAAACTGTTCGGAAATCCGTTCGTTTGGCACTGATTAACATAAGATCACTAACTAACAAAATATTTACGTATTTTCCGGACTATAAGTCGCACCTTTTTGCCTAATTTGCACGCCCTACGACTTATAGAGAGGTGAGAGTTGTTTATGGATTTTTTCCCAAATTTTTAGACCAATTTTTGGCTCAGATATGACCGTTTTTCCATTTTGGCAAAAATGGTGCAGTACCACTTTCAGCCGCTAGGGGTGCAGTACCACCTTTGTCCGCTAGGGTACACCAACCGTTCCCGCCTCATGTGTACGACGAGAGCCTCCTCTGGATGGACTCAGTCTGTCGCAGCCCGGCCTCCTGCTTTGGAGGTCTGACTGACACTTCCAGAGAGTCCACCAACCGTTCCCACCTCATGTGTCCGACAAGAGCCTCCTCTGGTCGGATTCAGTCTGTCGCAGCCCGGCCTCCTGCTCTGAAGGTATGAACTAGCTACTTCGCTGTTAGCAAAATAGGTCAAGAACCACAGGACAGATTTTGATCAAACTTACAGAAAGTAATCACTAGATGTACATTTACAAACTGTTAGCTGTTGGGAGTTATTTGAGATAAAATTCGATGTTTTATAGACGTAAATGTGTCGCAGTTAGCTTTGTTGTTTTTCCTTGTACTTTTTCAAAGCGAAAAAATTTAAATCCAGCAGATTTGACCATTACGTGAATTTACTAAGGAACAGTTAAGCTAAGACACATATTTGCTATAATTTTCAGCAGACAAATAATTGTTTTTACCGTGTTAATCTTGTGAAAAGTCCTTCTGTGCATGCTTCTGTGGTCGTCATTTACAGCAGGGCAGTGTTGTTTTTGACAGCCATTTTGATTTTAGTTTTAGTCATAGTCTTTTAAACTAAAATACTTCTTAGTTTTAGTCTGTTTTAGTCATTTCTATATTTAATGGTTTTAGTTCAGTTTTAATCGACAAAAATTTAAAAAATTTAAGTCTAGTTTTAGTCTTTAAAAAAAAAACACATTAGTCTTTACAAATTAATTTGAGTACGGTACTGTAATTTGTTTTGCACTCCCAGGCCAGAACAGAAGAAGGAGAAATCTTTTTTTTTTTTTTATACCAGAAACTGCCAAATTACAGTTTGAGGAATTTTAATCCCATTTTGCCATTCCTGACACGTGTCTGGGCATACACACAAGCTCGCTGAGCAAACTGATGACCACTGAGCAACACCAGGACGTGCTTGCCTGTTATAAATCTGGGATCAAAGTTACATGGCTTATTAAAAGAATCAGATTACAGCAGCAACTTCCATGAGTTTGCTTTTAATATAAGTGATTTGCCCCACTTAAAATGAAAAAAAAAAAAAACATAAAGAATCATTTCACAATGAATTGATCTTTATTCTTTATATTGCAGCTCTTAGCTGAATGCACGCAGCTCAAAAACCTGTTTACTTTATTATCTAATTTGAATTACAGTTTTAACCCTTTAACTTTATTTATTCATGTTCCTCAGAGGGAAAATCAACCTTCTTAATTAAACAGTCTTAAATTAAACAGTTTTAAATTAAACTGTCAGCCTCAAATAAATATATCTGAGGGTGGACGTTGTTTATGTGTGTGTGTGTGTGTGTGTGTGTGTGTGTGTGTGTGTCTGTGTGTGAGAGGAGGGGTGGGGGGGCGCAGCTTTGATTGATTGATTGATGTTTATTCATTCATTTTAAAAGAACAATACAAGACAGTTTCATCAGATACAAGAATACAAGTAGGATAAAATGAAGGGAGCAGAAAGAAGATGAAATCTTCATCTTCAGCTTCTCGCTGTAACACGCACGCTTCATTCATTCAGATAAAAGACATGGTGTGGACTATTGATCATAACTCTGAGTTTACTTGACCTAACAACGAGATTTAAAATCTGTAGTTTTGACACTAATTCGCTGAGATGCAAAGTCTTTACTGCTGAAATCATTTCCACATACCTGCGCTATGATTCGCTCCAAAAGGAGGACACATCGTCAGTCAGAGGAGGTGCCAGACACTTGAGTTGGAGGAGAAATTGAGGCAGTGCGCCACTTGTTTCTAAAGTAAAACTATACAGTATTTTGTCCCGGTTTGACGAACTCTGTCTTCCACATGATTGACTGTGAAGCCGCACACAAGCTTGCTTGCTGTTTTGGACCCGCCTTTCCTGTTAATGATTGGGCAAAACAACGCGAGCTTCAATGTGATTGGATGTAATCGCTGTCCATTAATCATTATAAGTTGAAGCGTATCTGCGAGCTGACGAGTTAAATTTGGATGCGCGCACAGATTTTATTGTGCGCTGAGAGTGTCTGGGCAGTGCACCGAGCCCCTTCGTGCAACGTGCAGCTTCTGCCATGGTCCAGGTTGAAAAGGAAGTCACAGTGAGTGAGCGCGCGGCGCAGCAGCACCGCGGTGGTGGTGGGCGTGACCAAACAGCTGACTTTCCGACACAGAATATAATTATGGGCAGAATAAATTATTGACGGACCACAGACTAACATTTTCGTTAAGTCTCGTCTCGTCAACGAAAACTCACACAAATTACGTCATGTTTTAATCATTAAAGAGCAAAGTTTATTTAGTTACAGTCTCATTATTGTCATGAAAAAAGGGGGCGTTGACGAAAATTTTTCGTTAACGTTACGTCAACAAAAACAACACTGCAGCAGGGCAAATGACGCGCTAACGCGTCGCGGTGACGCATAATAGATGCGACTTATATAAAGGTGCAACCGGTTTATGGATTTTTCCAATTTATTGACGATAATTGGACAAAGCGACTTATCTAAAGGTGCGACCTATAATCCAGAAAATACTGTATCATGAATAATTTTTTCTCCTCTCACACACTGGATTTTCTTCTGTTAACGGAGATGTGGATGAAACCAGATGACAACAGTGCCTTCTCGGAGCTCCTCCCACCCGACTGCTCCTTCCTCAGCTCCCCTCGTCTTACGGGTCGCGATGGGGTATTGCCTCGGTTTTTAGAGACAATTTCAAAGGTAGACTTTTGCCTGCCAGAAAATATTCTTCTTTTAAGTCACAGCTGTTAGTGGCTGAGCTGGCAGCCTGTATTATTTGGAATTGTCTATTGCTCACCTAAATATAACAAGGATTTTATTCAACAATTTTCTGAATTTTTAACGGACTCCATCCCCAGATTTGATCATCTGTTGATTTGTGAGGATTTTAATATTCATGTTTGCTGCCTGTCTTATCAGTTAGCCTCTGATTTGATCAATCTTTGAACTTCTTTTAACTTAACACAGTCTGTACATGGGCCTACTCATCTTATTGGACATAACTTGGACCTTATCATTTCTCATGGGCTGTCCATCTAACTCTGTGAAACATCTGAAACTACCATCTCAGAT